>JAGSMR010000319.1:0-44031 GCA_029286605.1 Sericinus montela | reverse complement strand
GAAAGGCTTCTCAGTCTCAAGATGGTGATGGACTGCGCTGAGATTTGAGTGCAACTCGACAAGTAGAGAGGTGCACTTTCATGAGAGGACGTGCAAACCGCTGTTTAACCACTTTTCTTTTTGGCACTTTTCATGTCGATAAGGAGTGAAAGGAAGGAAGATGGCAAAGAACGAGGCGTTGCTTGATGACCCAACGACACGAAAAAAATTTGTGTGCCTGTGGGAGCTGATTTGAGACTGCGGGGACGCCCAACCCCCAGAGATCGCCATCGGTCCTCTCACCGGTCGCTAACCGGCACGATGGAGCCATACCCTGGGACGCTGCCAGTTGTGGGCAGCCTTCATGAGTAGCGAATTACTAATTGGGCCCTACTACCTGCGGTCGGGCTGAAGGAGCACCGTGCTTCGGATCCCGCTACCTCTCCACAATCAAGCACCCGACACAGCAAAAGTTGACGTGTCGTACCCGGTTCACATATGCAATGCAACTGTTCAGACCCAACTTCCATAAGGCTTCACTCAAGCATCTTGCTGGAACACGTCCGAAGTCACTTGGCGGCAAGGCTTTGCTTAGTGGGTGGTACTTAAAGCCTGCGACCAGCTTCACCACCGGAAAGGGAGCTGCTTTTAGCACTACCCATAGGGATACGTGAGAGTCAAGATTCAAGTATTTCTCACGGACGCGAGCAACATCATCCCCAAAGACCTTCCCCAGAGTCTTCCGTCAAAGATAATGATAATATTAATGATGATGATGGAAATAGATTTAAATTTCAGACATTATTACCTTCTGATGAGTTTCATCAATGCCTCAAACTGGTGTAGCTCCGAGCGACGCATGATTCGATCGAGGTACATCTTTTCCAGAATAGAATAAGCAGGGCAGCTGCTGGCACTGCCTATCCTTGAACAGGGTTGCGAGCATCCTCGATCTTTTGCTGGCCTGAGAGTTGTGCTTGATGACCCAACGACACGAAAAAAATTTGTGTGCCTGTGGGAGCTGATTTGAGACTGCGGGGACGCCCAACCCCCAGAGATCGCCATCGGTCCTCTCACCGGTCGCTAACCGGCACGATGGAGCCATACCCTGGGACGCTGCCAGTTGTGGGCAGCCTTCATGAGTAGCGAATTACTAATTGGGCCCTACTACCTGCGGTCGGGCTGAAGGAGCACCGTGCTTCGGATCCCGCTACCTCTCCACAATCAAGCACCCGACACAGCAAAAGTTGACGTGTCGTACCCGGTTCACATATGCAATGCAACTGTTCAGACCCAACTTCCATAAGGCTTCACTCAAGCATCTTGCTGGAACACGTCCGAAGTCACTTGGCGGCAAGGCTTTGCTTAGTGGGTGGTACTTAAAGCCTGCGACCAGCTTCACCACCGGAAAGGGAGCTGCTTTTAGCACTACCCATAGGGATACGTGAGAGTCAAGATTCAAGTATTTCTCACGGACGCGAGCAACATCATCCCCAAAGACCTTCCCCAGAGTCTTCCGTCAAAGATAATGATAATATTAATGATGATGATGGAAATAGATTTAAATTTCAGACATTATTACCTTCTGATGAGTTTCATCAATGCCTCAAACTGGTGTAGCTCCGAGCGACGCATGATTCGATCGAGGTACATCTTTTCCAGAATAGAATAAGCAGGGCAGCTGCTGGCACTGCCTATCCTTGAACAGGGTTGCGAGCATCCTCGATCTTTTGCTGGCCTGAGAGTTGTAGATTATCTTAGCTTCCCCAGAGTCTTCCGTCAAAGATAATGATAATATTAATGATGATGATGGAAATAGATTTAAATTTCAGACATTATTACCTTCTGATGAGTTTCATCAATGCCTCAAACTGGTGTAGCTCCGAGCGACGCATGATTCGATCGAGGTACATCTTTTCCAGAATAGAATAAGCAGGGCAGCTGCTGGCACTGCCTATCCTTGAACAGGGTTGCGAGCATCCTCGATCTTTTGCTGGCCTGAGAGTTGTAGATTATCTTAGATTATAACCAAAAGTAGTAAACTCACTTGTGTTATGGAATAAGAAACAACGAATGGGCCACAAATACCCAGTCCTGAGACATGTAGAAAAGTAGATTTACTCTTTAACAATTTCCCTTTAGTCTATATGCCCCAAGGAATAATACCCGTCCTAAGTACAAATGTTAGTTAGGTTATGTTAGGTTGGGGTTGCGAGGTGTCCGGTAGTGCGATCGCCAATCTGCCCGCCAAGCGTGGCGATCACGGCACGCGAGAGGCCTTATGTCCAGCAGTGACATCACCGCTGGCTGCGTTATGTGCGTACGTTGGGCATATGTAATGGCTAAGTCGAAAGCAATATGCTTCCTTGTCGGTGCAAAAGCATCCAAGCAAGTAAGCTTAGTTGTAAAACAGCTTCCTGACTCAGCTGCCCCTGCGGCTCTTCTCGCGGTTTTGTAGTTAACGCGAAAACCTGAATTATTGTTTCTAAAATAATGCTAATGGGTTATATCTACAAACATCAGCCACCGCAGCAGTTCCGTCAAAATCGGTCCAGACGTTTGTGTGTCTGTCCGTTTGTTCCGGCTAATCTCTGAGACGGCTAGACCGATTTCAACGGGACTTCATATTGGCAGAAAGCTGATTTTTTTGTGGCGTAACGTGGGATCATCGTAGGCTACTTTTATTTTAGAAACATATTCGCCATATCCTCCAATACAGAAGTAGACAGAAGTCTAGATGATTAAACTCTTCCGACCCACCTTTCACTGAAGATTTTGGGACAACGTGACAGGTAGCGACGAGCTTATCGTTGTTTTTTGGTGTAGACAGTTAAAGAATAAAACAGTTAAAACATGTCAGTTTCATTTATTAAAAAATATAACACAATACAACAAATTATTAGTAAATTTTAGTTCGGAAAGGACATAGTTTTAACTAGAGTTTCAGCTCAATTAAATATCGCATCGCATCGTTCAGATCAGATCCAGGGCTCCCAATTGACCTGGTGACGCTGAGGACGTGGGGTCTGCAGTGGCGCAGCTCGGATACCTGGCGAGGAACGTGCAATTATCTTAACGTTTTAAATGTTTATATATCATTTAGAATAATATTAATTGCGTCATGGCTTAGAACTAGACAGTTACGCACGTGCTCTGATATATCCTGTTACGTTCACATCCATTCACATCTATGAGTATATTATCTAACCGGTGTTAGAGCTAGCCCAAACAAAACGAGCTAATCCTGCAAGTGATACCGATATCACAGAACGGGCTCTACTCGATTTCAGTGATACTATTCATTGTGTTATAGTACATGAACGCGGTTAGTTTGAGTACATACATAAAAACAGCCTATGAAGTCCATTTGTGATTGATTCTACAGGCTTCTCGCGATCATTCAGGCCGGATTATCGACGTTTTGTCACCAGTTTGCTCATTTTAATCTGGCATTTTCCAAGATAGGTGGTAGGGCTCTCCCTCCGTCGCCTCTCGAGACACTCACGGACAGAGAGGATTCGCATGCACATGTAAATCATCAACCCCTCAGCTTAGGAAGGCGGGGTGCCAGCAACTAAGCTACATGGGGTCAGTTTTCCAGACCTGCTCCCTCCACGCTGCAGCTGCGCCCGTCCTGGGAGTGGGGCGCTGCCCCTCCCGCCGCGCACCAGCCCCCGGAACTGCGACAGCCGTCCGCGCACTGACGTACATATAGAGTATTTAGAGGCAGCCTACAAGCCAACCAAGAAAGTCACGATAGCCAATCTTAATCTTGAAACTAATACTTGAAGTTGTTATGTTTAAACTTAGAAACTTCTAACTCTGCCCTCACTGTACATCTTACAAGCAGCCATTATCTCTGTTTTAATAATGTTAATGTTGAAAGATACACGAAACGTACAATAAGTATGAGATTGCGATATCTATATGTACACTGGTGCATGTGATAATGTTAGTAAAATGAGTGTAATTTGCGTATATGACAGGTCATATTCAATAATAAAATACTAAAAAGTATAAAACACATCAAAATCTCAATATATTTAAACAGAAACACATCTAAAGATGGTAGACCAATTGATAAACGTTGTCATTCAACAAATGACCTTTCATTTAACAAAGTGTAATTCGCAATATCTCATGTGACATGTACTTTATCATGATCATCGTCATCATAACAGCCCAATAGAAGTTCATTGCTGAACATACGCCTCCCAAGGATCGCCATGAAAGGTCCTGTGTCATTTGCACCCATCGACTTCCCGCAATGTTCTGCAGGTCGTCGCAGCATCTGCGGGAGACATTCTAATACAGACACAGTTGTATAATCATTGACTAAGAAAGATATATTAATTAATAATAATACAAAATTAAATAAGTAAAGAATTCATTAATTAATTTAAAGAATTCATTAGTTAATTTATAATATACTTATTATAATATACTTTATAGAAATATATGTATATATATATCAACAAAAATCAAATTGCTACTCTTTCAAGGTGTGTAAATATTTTTAAGAACTTCAAATGGGAATTTTATATTCTTTCTCCAATGTATGTACACATACAAACAACAAATAAATACGTTAATATGACACCTAGAACATAACTAGAAGAAATTTACTAATAATTAGAAATAGAAATTTACTAATAAATGGGGCATATAGATCAAAGGAAAATGTTAAAGAGTAACCTACTTTTTCTATACGTCTTCGGGACTGGTATTTGTGGCCTATTCGTTGTTTCTCTATTCCATAACACAAGGAGTTTGTAAAATCAACAATTTTGGCTATTGTGACTTACTTGTACTCAACAACAAACTTAACATGATTAATGATGAAATAAACGATTCTATAAACTTAAACAATTCTAGTTAATAAATAACGCGTAAATAACGCATTCTCAGATGAAAAAAAATCTAAATATCTATTTATAGCCTTTAACTTCCAGAGACCAAGCTTTGCAGAATGTTATGATACATTCATATTTATATAATTATTTAGGTTCACCAACAAGGATTACATCGAAGCAATAAACACAAAATCTAAGTATTAAATATTTTAGTAAAATGTATCCTTAATTAAAAGTAAACAAAACGTTCATAGTTGTACGGGACTTGAACATCATATTTTTCGTATGTATGGTGTAATATGCACTTACACCAAAATTTTATCAAATGAAAAGTACTATGTAAAGTTAAAAAATTGATTTATAAGATAATGCTTATGTGTTATTATACTGTGGGCTATGCGAATTAGTTAACATTTGATAAAATCGTATAAAAATCACTTGTAAACGTGTTCCTAAGTTTAGCCCCTGACTTCAGTTGCTTGAATTGTCTGTTACAGCTCTAATCGAACACAAGATACAATTTGTAGTCTAAAGAACTGAGATAATGTAGCTAATAAATACACACACAAATAGAGATTTTTTCTTCTTTGACTTAAGAGCTAGGCTTCCGTGGTTGCGCAGCATCTATGTTAGAAAAATTGTATAACTCTGTCCGTCTTTCTGAGTCCAAGGCCATTTGCTTACCCTTATAAGATATAACATTAATCTCTTTCTCAATTTTTGATAGATACCCTATCATTGGTCTTCCTCTATCTCGCTTTCCTTCTATATATCCCTCCATGATGTTATTAACGAGTTTGTCATGTCTTAGGAGGCACGACATATATTGCTCTGATTCCGAAGCAACTAGCTAAACCAATTTTGTTATGAAATCGGAAGCAAAAGGTATATCATATAATCGGAAACAATAAACACTGAGACTGAGATAATGTAGATTAAGTCGTTTTCATGTTAACCTCTATTGAGTTTGAATTTAGGTAACTGAACCGAAATTTCTATAACTAGTGCGTTTCACAAGACTATACCGTTAGTCATCTGCAGCGATACCCACAGGATGAAAGTGGATGGTGTGATCATATTTTTGACGACTTCCATGGACGAGTGGCAATACACCGGTTTTCACTCCGGTCAGCACTGAGGTTTCGTCTGTAAACAGTTTTAATTTTTTATGTCTACAATTTCGGGTCTAGGTATTTATAGTACCTTCGTTGTTTTAGATACAACAGTGGATATATTTCTGGGTTACCGGGATGAGAGCAATGTATGTCATTTTGTTCGTGTCTATGTTGTACGTATTCATACTTCACTGTACACATTTAATAACAGCTTACATAATCGTATTGCATAAAATTGTTTCTGTAGTGCCATCAGCTCGAAAACTTGATATGCTGCCAAATAGTTAAATTTCAAGGTTGGATTCCGATTTTAGTAAATGCCTACGGGGCTGTAACATCAAGTGTACGTGCTGCTTTTGTCTTAAAATGGTATTTAATTATGTTATATCAGAGAAAACATTATTAGTATTGTTAATTAAAAGATTTTTAATTACTTCTATACATTTAATATAGATTTAATTTTAAGACTGCCATGAGAGGAGTAATGTCATAAAACAACATGATGAGTCGAGCGTCAGTTGTCATCGGAGATGGAGTCAAGAGACCCAAGTTCGATCCTGTGACAGCAGGCTCGTACCAAAGGTTTATAAAAACTTATGGACGACTTTTTATCGCAGGCTTGGACATACAAACGGCTACAGTCTCACCACCTGTCACGTTGTCCCAAAAATATTGAAAGTGCGTCGAAAGGAATTAATTGTCTAGATCTCTGTGTACCCCATTGTATTGGGAATAGCGTAAAGATATTTATTTATTTAATTTTATAAGAACATGACAAAATTGATCGTATAGGCACTTTTACCTATAATATACCTGCTTCTGGGTTACGCAGACGGGGTACCATTTACTTTGTTCCCAACACACGCTGGTCCACATGTAGAACATGTTTACATCCCATCTGAAAAGCCTCCCGGTCATACATTTTATTTAATCCACTTGTTCTAGATAACCAAGTTAGTTTACACAGAGATTAAGACAGACAGATAGAATAGATAGTTTGTACCCAAAATACACTCTATCTAATCTATTTAATCTCTCTATCTAATCGTAGTCTATTTGTCCTGTTTAAATAAATAATTTTTCCATTCAAACGGAGACCTTTATTACTAATTCATAAATTCCTCCTTCATACACTTGCCTTCCACGTCTGCAGTACGAAAATCTTGTATAAGAAAAATAAACATGTAAAGGACAGATATTACTTCTCGGTTTACATCTATCTCACATCTCGATTTAAGTTTTCTTCCATAACTTCATACTTGGGACTTTTCAAATATGAAGAAACTATTTACATATCGCTCTCAAATATGAGCGGATATACATTCGCTTTGCAGTAAGGGAAGCAGATGTTTCCTTGTATGTAAAATCTTGGCGTTTCTACAAGAACGTGAAATAAATATTTTTAGAATAATAAATAATAATAATTAATATCTTCACGCAATTCCCATTACAGGGTAGACAGAGGTCTAGTCTAGACAATTAAGTCCCTTCGACCCTCCGAAGATATTATGGGCAAAGTGACAGGTGGTGAGTCCGTCGTCTTTATGGACAAGCCAACGATATAATTCGTACATAAGTTTTGAAAAACCATTGATACGAGCCTGCCACCTGGGGATCGAACTCGGGTCTCTTGACTCGAAATTCCGACCACCCAACCATCTGGCTATCGTGACTTTTAAAATATTTTTAGAAAAAAAGATTATTCGATTATTTCGATTAAATTTGGTCAAGTATATTACCTATAAAATTACGTCTTGTCTGGACATCTGTACATCCCAGTTTTGGGAGTAGCGTGAATACATTAATTTATTTCATTTATTAATTTACAAGTATATTTATTTATTATTAAATAAATTATGTATTTTTAATGGAAATGTCTCTAGTTATAAACTAAAATTAATGTAGAGGGTGGGCCAAGAATTCGTTAACATTTAAATGTAACTTACCGCGTTAAACTATTAGCGCGCGGGGCGCGCGGCGCGGGCGGGGCACAATTGCAGGTGTTGGAGCAGCGAAAATCCTAAAGCTTCACTCTCCTAAGGTAGCTGAATGTTACTGTTAATTCTGCCGAGTATGTGAAAATGTTACGAGATGTCTTAGCACCGATGCTACTGGAATTTGCTGGCTATAATCGTAACACATGGTTTCAACAAGATGTAGCCACGTGTCACACATCGAACGAGTCCTTGCCGGTGGTCAAAGACATGTTTCCGGAAAAGCTGATATCCAGATGGGGTGACATACCATGGCCACCCAGATGTCCAGATCTATCTCCAGCAGACTTCTTTTTATGGGGTTATTTATAGAGTTGTGTATATATTGATAAACCGAATACACTGCGTCAACTTAAAGAAAAAGCATCGAAGAGATGTTTATGATCTCGGTCCTTTGCAGAGGAGTATTCGAAAACTTCAGGACTCGCTTAGAAGAGTGCAAAACCGAAACGGTGGTCATTTAGACGAAATAATTTTTAAAAAATAAATTAAAACTAATTAGCTTTCTCGTAAATAAACGATTTCTAAAATATGTTAAATGGTTTTTTATACGATTTTTCAAATGTTAACTAATTCATGGCCCACCCAGTATAATAGCACATAAGCATTATCTTATAAATCAATTTTTTAACTTTACATAATTACTTTTTCATTTGATAAAATTTTGGTGTAAAGTGCATATTACACCATACATACGAAAAATATGATGTTCTTCCGAAGTCCGTACAACTATGAACGTTTTGTTTACTTTTAATTAAGGATACATTTACCTAAAATATTTAATACTTAAGTTTTGTGTTTATTGCTTCGATGTAATCCTTGGTGGTGAACCTAAATAATTAAATAAATATGAATGTATATCATAACATTCTGCAAAGCTTGGTCTCTAGGTTAAAAGGCTATAAATGAATATTTAATTTTTTCATCTGAATGCGTTATTTACGCGTTATTTATTAACTAAGAATTGTTTAAGTTTTATAGAATCGTTTACTTCATCATTAATCATGTTAAAGTTTGTTGTTGGGTAAATAAGTCACGATAGCCGAGTTGTTGTGTGCTCGGAATTTCGAGTCGAGAAACCTGAGTTCGATCGCCAGGTGGCAGTACGTGGCAGAAGGTGGCAAATTTCATCGTTGGCTTGGACATAAAGACGGCGACGGGCTAACCACCTGTCACGTTGTCCTGAAAATATCTTCGGGGAAGGTGGGTCCAAGGACTTAATTTTCTATACTAGACCTCTGTCTATCCCTGTATAGAGAATTGCGAGAAGATACTTTTATATATTTTATAAAGTTTGTTGTTAAAGCTCCAAGAAAATAATTAAAACTACGATAAACATCATTAATAGTTTTGTAGCTCAATTAATAACGTCTTTATTTACAAAGATTGGCAACCTTGTTGGACCTGATCGCGTTTCACTTCATATCGGAGACTTCATTTGTTTTTCTGAGACTCTTACTTTCTCAATTTCTCTTTACCATTCCGGTTTTACTTTTCTTTCGACATATTTCCACTCCTCATGGCTAAAAGACAGAAATTGGTTTAATGATAATGCCCGCTTTTTATTCTTATATATCTTAAAAGGTATAATAAAGTTAAATAAATACAATAAACAAATACTTACATGAATTCAGAAAACAATCGGCAGAGGTGAAATAATACCAACGCGCAATATACCTTTCTTCCCTTTGCAAGTCTCCACCTTTTACCTTTACGTGATAAAATGTATTTGTAAATAGTCACACATAATAAATTTAAATGGCCAATAATTGACCATACAGTAAATGTTTTTAGGATCTGTCTGTAGATAATCTAAAAAGTATAACTAGTACTAGTAATAGCTGAATTAATCAGTTACCATCTTGAACACTGAATTCACCTTCATATAAAAGAAAAGAATAAAATATAAAAGTTTGCAGATACTAAAATAGAGTGGTCCCAAATGAGTAATTTGACCTAAGATTTTTATTCTTAACAACTAGGAAGTTTCCATAAAATAATTAATAATTTTACACATTCTTTTCCTTAACAAAACAAATTCATAATGTTTAATGTTTTCTTATAGGTTGTAAATTGAATTTCCTCTACAGTCAAATACCTGCTTCATGTATGTTTTCATAATCATAGGAAATCAGGCGTCGAGTAATGATTAGATCTCAATTGGATTTATTATATCTTTGTGTACACGCTCTCCGGTGAATTATGACATTTAGATATGAAATTTCAGATAAAAGTAATTCGTAAATTCATTTGGTGCGGTGACTAAGCAGACGCGATGTAAGTAAATAATGTCGTTTTCTTTGCATATCGCGCAGTTTTACATTTTAGCAATTATTCGTCCCTACGTCTTTATAATGTAATATTTTATTCGTACTGTCTAAGGAAAAATATAGTTATTGCAGACATGCACATTATTGTGAAAGCACTACTCATAGTATTTCAAAGCTGTGGACCGACACGCTCAGTTAATTCATTACGAATAGTTCATTTAAAATAGATCTCTTAGTGGTAGAGTGTTAGATCTTACAGTGGTACAGCCATGCTTTTGTTGTTGCATGAATGGGCCGGCTCGACTGGGAAGTACCAGGACCTCACAGAATACCGGCGTGAAGTAGAAGTCTAACAAACTTCTGCGTTTCGTCTGGTGAGTGCAGGTAACCGGTGGCCCACACACCTCCCTCCCCAATTCTGGGGAGGGGGCACTTAAGGGAGGCAACGCATCTGCTAAGCCTCTGGTATTGTGGGTGTTCATGGGCGGCGGTAATCACTTACCATCGCGTGAGCCACCTGCTCGTTTGCCTCCCTTTCTATAAAAAAAGATCTTTTCACCCTTACATTCGCCACCGTCGTCATCATCATAACGGCTTTTAAAAGTATAGTGCAACATGAACCTCCTCCGAAATTTAGTCTGGTATATTTCGAAATGGTTTCTCGGTGTCATATAGGACACATAGGATTAGGATTGGGTGATTGGAATATAATTCAAGAGACTCAAGTTCGGTATGGGATTGTCTAGGTAGCAGGTTCGTACCAAAGAGTTTTACAATTACTTACGTAACGTTCATATCGTTGGCTTAGACCTAAAAAGACGGCGACAGGCTCTCCACCTGTCACGTTTTCCCCAAAAATATCTTCGTTGAAAGGTGGGTCAAAATGAGTTAGTTATTGAGGCCTCTGTCTACCCCTGTATTGGAAATAGCTTAAAGATATTTTTGATTAATGCTGCCAGTGTCTGTTGGCAGCCATTGCCATTTTATAGGCTTTTCCTTAGCGGCATCTTACGATACCCATTTAATGTTCAATTATTTTACTAATTATTGGTAAATAATGGAAAACACGAGCTTCTGTAAATGATAACAGCCCCATCTGTTACATAGTAAAGCACTTAGTGCTGCTGCAGATTGGGCATAGCCGCCTCAAAGCACCAATTACAACGGTGAGGCCGTACTTAGGTGGAGAGCCCTTAATTTGTTCTTATTATTTACAAAAGTATTACTAGTGTACATTAAGGTATATATTTGAAAATTTGTCTAGATTACATTTTTTACATTGGTCGCTTGTTCACTACATAGCCTTACATTCGTTCGTAAACCGTTAACAGTTACAAGCATTGGTGCTTACTTCAAGTTATTAAAAGAAATTTTAGAAAATGAGACGGTACGACATTCTAGTGCGTAGTGACCGTGCCTTCGAAGCGTAGAGCAGGGTACGAATGTAATCGTTAGAGCAATCATTTGTGTTAAGAATATGAAAGCTTGTACTGGAGTCATGTAAATACATATATTTGTATAAATATTTACATATGTATTATTGTATAAATATTAATATTGTAATATTAGCTAATTTACAAGATGGAGATGACAGGTTCATCAGTTGTCAAGCTGTTCCAAATGTGCTCCGGTGAAATAACGATCGTAAAGGCTACATAGCCTGAATCTCTAGCTACCCTGGCATTAGAAAATGACTGTAGATAGAAGGAATTGAAAATGCTTTATGAAATAATGAATAAATAAAATAAATATAAATATGTTCACGCAATTCCCAATACAGAGAAAGAGAGAGTAGACAGAGGTCTAGTCTAGACAATTGTCCCTTCGACCCACCTTCCACCGAAGATATTTTCGGGACAACGTGACAGGTGATGAGCCCGTTGCCGTCTTTATGTCCAAGCCAACGATGTAATTCGTACATAGGTTTTAGAAAACCCATTGGTACGAACCTGCCACCTGGGGATTGAACTCGGTCTTTGACTCGAAATTCCGACCACCCAACCAATCGGCTGTCGTGACTTTAGGAGTAATAATAATCTCGAAATAAATTTAAAACAATAATGTGATTGAATTCATTCCATTTCATGCTTCTTTCAAAATTTCTAGGAATGAGTTGAACGTTCCAATGCTATCTCTAATCATTTAATGTTTGAAACTGTATTTTCGTTATTTTAAAAAATACAAAAGATAGAATATCTATGTAGTTTCTTCCACCTGTTTCTTTTCTATTAGAGAAGTCTAATTATAAAAGTGAGATAGGTTTAGAAATCAATCGATGGATGTAATATTGGTAAATTGTATCGATGAGTAAATAATTTTTTATATGCCGTTAATTATGTTCCTTCAGTAACAACATGATATTCATAAAAGGAAAGGGACATTCATATTTAAAAAGTGGGATGAATATATTTTTATGTAAATATTTGTTTATGCATGTATACGGTAGCATGTAATAGCGTTGGCTTGGGCATAAGACTTTTCCACAAATAAGCACCGGCAAAAGGTGCGTCGAAACTATTGTAATGACTCGAACTCAGTCTAACCCAGCATTCCTGATACTTCGTAACGATAATATAATTATAAGCCTCATCTACCGAGAGCTACTGGTCGAAAGAAGTGATTGTAGAAAATCAATCATATGAAATAAATAAATAATTACCTTCACGCTATTCCCAATACAGGGGTAGACAGAGGGGGAGACATTCTAGACAATTAAGTCCCGTCGACCCACTTTCCACCGAAGACATTTTTTGGGATAACGTAACAGGTGGTGAGCCCGCCGCCGTCTTTATGTCAAAGCCAACGATGTGAATCGTACATAGGTTTTGAAAAAACACATTGGTACGCGCCTGCCACATGAGAAAAGCCTTTATCCTGTAGTCGACATTTTCTGTTTCAATAACTCTTATACTATAACCTCGAAGTTAATTGGAATTCTGAAATCTATATTCATTAGAAGTAAAGAAACGAAAAAACTTCTGCATTAAAACTATTACTTTCGAAAAATAGAATTCAGTGGGATTTATATTTAATATTATTTTACAATAATTTTCAGTTTGGAATAGAAGAAAAATTCTATGAAGCATTTGTAATAATTCAAGGAACTGAGATTTATTATTTAGTTGGACCGCGCAACAGAAACTTATAATCGTGCGCAGGTCTTTGTGCGGCACGGCGGCATTATGGTTGAAGTCAGAAAAGGTATTCAAGACGTACGACGAGCTCAAGATGGCTATACAAAAGGAGTTTCCCGATGTAATCAACAGTAAAGAAATGCATGAGCTGATGGCAAACAGAATGAAGCGTAAGGACGAAAGCTACTATCAGTATATGCTTGCGATGAGAGAATTGGGGAAAAGCGAGATTTCCCGGTTATGTTGCTATCCAGTACATAGTGGATGTAATGGACGGCGCTCAGGCGAAATTATTTTATATGGCGTAACGACGTACACTATGCTCAAAGAGAAATTAGTAATTTAGAATTCAAGATGGTAAACGATGCGAAGAAAGAAGCGGGAACCGAACCAGCTGTAAGAAAGAAAACAGAAAATCCATTCGACGTTGTTACAACTGCGGCGAAAACAGTCATATCTCGACACATTGTCCGAACGGTCTCAAGTGTTTTCGCTGTAATCAGTACGGCCATATTTGATCACGATACACTTGGGCTGCGGCCGGCGGCGGCGCGAGCACGGAACGCAGCGCTAGCGCTCCTCACAAGTCGGTAAACAGTCCGCGCCGAACGCAGCGCAAGATCGTGCGGTTGGCAGTAGTGGATCTCAGTCGGCAAAACTGCGCTCAGCTAACTTCAGGGTGGGTGCGACAAGTGACAGCAGTTGTGACAGCCAGACGTCAAAAGGTGGAAACGAGGCTATGCAGGTGGAAAATAACGTAAACAAAACAAGAAATCTCTCAACGAAGCCGCTGATTAGTGTCAAGATTAAGGAATTAACAGTGAACGCTTTAATTGAATCCGGCAGCGACTTCAATTTAATGACGGACGAGCGTTTCATTACCGTTGGAACAGAAAAATACGAACATAACTTATGTTTGACGGGACTCGGACGTACGATGGTGAATTCATTAGGAAAGATGTTCTTGGACATTACAATCGACGGCAAAAACTATCAAAACGTGTTATTTCATATAGTGAACAAAAATGTAATGTCTTTGGATATGATTTTAGGCCTAGGCCTAAAATCATATCAAAAGACATAACATTTCTAGAATTACTACGAAAAATAACCATGATAATGAATGGGTACAAAGTGAAGTTTTTGTCTGATAGTGATGAATTGATGGAACTTTGGAAGTTGAGCATATTTCTGATTATTCCATAAGGGAAAAAGCTTTGCAGTGTATTGAAGGTTATAATCCAATCCAATTGAAAGATGCACCTTTTGAGCTGAAGATTGTTCTTAAAGATGACGTGCCTGTCGCCCAGAGACCACAACGTTTGTCCTTGGCAGAGCAGAGAATAGTTAAAGAGCAGGTAAAGGAATGGATGGATGATGGTGTAGTACAAGTAAAATTTTCAGAATATTCAAGTCCTTTGGTATTAGTCCTTTGGTAAAAAGCCATGATAGCCGAGTTGTTGGGTGGTCGGAATTTCGAGTCGAGAGACCCGAGTTCGATCCCCAGGTGGCAGTACCAATGAGTTTTTTCAAAAACTTATGTACGAATTTCATCGTTGGCTTGGACATAAAGGCGGCGACGGGCTCACCACCTGTCACGTTGTCCCGAAAATATCTTCTGTGGAAGGTGGGTCAAAGGGACTTAATTGTCTAGACTTGACCTCTGTCTACCCCTGTATTGGGAATTGCGTGAAGATATTTTATTTTTGGTATTAGTGAGAAAAAAAGATGGTTCAGTTAGGGTTTGTGTGGATTATAGACTGTTTAACAAAAAAATTCTTAAAGATGAATTTCCATTTCCAGTGATCGACAATAAGATAGATAAGCTGTGTGAAGCCAAAATATTTAGTGTTTTTAATTTTAAGGAATGGTTTCTTTCATCTCAAGGTGGCTAAGGAATCTATCCCGTATACATCATTAGTGACACACCATGGTCAATTCGAGTTCCTTCAAGCTCCTTTCGGTTTCTCCATCTGCCCGAAGTATTTTATGTGATTCAAAAGCATTGTCTTCAGGGATTTTATTTCGCAATGCATTAGGATGATTTTCATAGACAATATCTTAATTACAGCAGAAAGTAAAGAACAAGCAGTGGAAAGACTTCAGCTTGTGTTGAAAGTGGCTTCAGAATATGGGCTAAAGATAAATTGGAAGAAGGCTGACCTGATCAAACCGGAAATTGAATACTAAAGCCACATGTAAGGAATGGGTACAAAGTGAAGTTTTTGTCTGATAGTGATGAATTGATGCCTAAGTTGTGTTGTTTTTCAGATCCCACTTTGGAAGTTGAGCATATTTATGATTATTCCATAAGGGAAAAGTTTTGCAGTGTATTGAAGGTTATAATCCAATCCAATTGAAAGATGCACCTTTTGAGCTGAAGATTGTTCTTAAAAATGACGTGCCTGTCGCCCAGAGACCACGACGTTTGTCCTCGGCTGAGCAGAGAATAGTTGAAGAGCAGGTAAAGGAATGGATGGATGATGGTGTAGTACAAGTAAGTTTTTCACAGATTTATTAAGAAAGGAAAAAGAATTTATTTTTGAAGATGAACAAAGACAAGCATTTAATATTTTAAAAGAGAGATTAGCATCCAGTCCTGTGTTAAAGATTTTTAATCCCAAGTTGAAGACGGAGTTGCACACAGATGCTTCTAGTGTGGCATATTCAGCTATACTCTTGCAGTACCAGATACAGGTCTCCACCCGGTTCATTACATGAGCCGAAAGACAAATGATGCTCAATTAAGGTATTCAAGCTATGAACTGGAGGCAACCAATATTATTGAAGGTATAAAGAAGTTCAGGCAGTATTTGTATGGAATACATTTTAAAATTGTCACAGATTGTAAGGCATTTGAAGTGACATTGAAAAAGAAGGATATTTCTGCTAAGATAGCCCACTGGGTATTATTCCTCAAAGAATATGACCTTGAAATAGAGCATCGTTCTGGAACAAAAATGAGGCGTGTCGATGCTTTGAGCCGTTATCCCTTTGTGGCAGTTACTACACTACATGATCAAGTAAAGCAAGCGCAAGATCAGGATGAGGGGCTCTCAGCTATAAAAGAAGTTTTGAAGGAAAAGACATACTAAGATTACTGGGATGAAAATGATATATTGTACAAAGGAGATAAGAAGTTACTGGCTATACCTAAGACTATGGAGAAAGAAGTATTGAAGAAGGTGCAAGCAATGGACATTTTTCTAAGAAGAAGATGAAAGAAGCTATTGAAAGAGATTATTGCATAACAGGATTAGATAAGAAAATTTAAGATTTTATAGTGACATGCATTCCATGCCTGTTAGCTACGAAGAAAGAAGGGAAGCAAGAAGGATTTCTGCATCCAATTGAGAAGAACAGTATTCCTTGGATACCATTCATTTGGATCATGTTGGACCTTTGACGCAAACTAGTAAACAGTATAACCATATACTGTCAGTGGTGGACGCTTTCACTAAATTTGTTTGGCTGTTTCCAACAAGAAGCACATCAAGCCGAGAGACTTTAAACAAATTGAGATCCATCAGCAAACCTTCGGAAACCCTCGACGAATAATCACTGACAAAGGCACTGCATTCACTAGTCATGAGTTTCAAGATTACTGTAAGGAGGAGAACATTCATCATGTGACTATTACGACGGGTGTTCCACAAGGCAATGGACAAGTCGAGAGAATACACAGAATATTAATTCCATTACTTACGAAGTCGTTTATAGAGAACTCTGGCCTTTGGTACAAACACAGTAGTCGAGTGCAAACAGCCATTAATAGTACATTTCAAAGAAGCATCAACTGTACACCTTGTGAACTACTTGCAGGTGCAAAATGCGAGTAAAAGAAGACAAGAAGATACAAGAGTTACTACAGGAAGAGTACATACAAGTGTTCAATGAAAATAGAAAGGATCTCAGAAAACAGGCCAAAGAACAGATTCTCAGAGTTCAAGAAGAGAATGCAAATAGCTTTAATAGAAAAAGAAATTCACAATACCAAGTTGGAGAAATTGTGGCTATAAAACATACACAATTTGGTTCAGGACTTAAACTGAAACCTAAATATCACACCTTACAAAGTGATAAAGGTTAGAAGGAATGATTGCTATGATCTACAAAAAAATGATAGTGCTACTGAGGGGCCTATAAGAACATCTAGCTCAGCAGTTTGTATGAAGCGTTGGCCAACAGAAGGTGAAGAGAGTTCTTAATGCAAGAAACTTGGTAAGTATAATTTGGTGAAGAATGATAGATGATGAATGCATTGTTTCATTTAAATTTTTATTATTTCTTTTTCTATGCTATATGTTTATCTTGTATGTTACTTTGTTATCATGGTTTTAACTGGAGTAATGTATTTAAAATGTAAAAATAAAAGGCATAACTAAATACTGAGTATAGAAATTTGTAAGTAACTTCGAAAGATGTTTTGTTTTTAAGATTGTTTTTTCTTTTGTTTTTAAGATGGCTTATGTTTATTTTTGTTTTTTTTTTAATAATTAAGATAATGTTTGTAAAGTATGACTGAAGGAATGTGGAATGTGTGTGTGATGTATTGTACTGAAAGACTTGAAACATCATGAATGCTGAGGAATGCCTGAGGACAGTCATTGTATCAGGACGGCCGAATGTGGGAAACGGAATGTAAGTTGGGAACAGAACGCAGGGATGAGTGAGAGTGATGAAAGGGAAGGAATGACGGTAAGTGATTACCGCTACCCATGAACACCCGCAATACCAGAGGCTTAGCAGATGTGTCGCCTTCCTGAGTGACCCCTCCCCAGAATTAGGGGAGGGGGGTGTGTGGGCCACCAGTTACCTGCACTCACCAGACGAAACGCTGAAGTTTTTTAGACTTCTACTTCATGCCGGTATTCTGTGTGGTCGTGGTACTTCCCCGGTCAAGCTGGCCCATTCATGCAACAAAAGCTGATGCGTGGCTCTATCACTGTTAAAAGTGTGGATCGAAATAATTAAATTTTCTAGATCTCAGACTATTTCCTTGAAGGAAAATGCGTGTAGTTATAAAAAAATTTTATCAAGTTAGATTAGAATGTATAGAATTTTAATCACCGTTCATTGTTATCTAGAGAGCTTCGCTAATATTCTATCTCGTTCCAAGATTAATTGTCATCGTGCCTTTATATAAAGGTAAAGGTTCACATTATGACTGCGGGTGCTATCGGGCGATCAGCTTGACCAGTTTAGCAAGTAAAGTTTACTCGAAGGTTTTGACACGTAGGATGCAAGAGAAATCGGAAAGATTTCTATGGCACAATGCGGATTTAGACCTGGAAGAGGATGCACGGATCAAATGTTTTCTCTCCGCATGATCACGGAGAAGCTTCTGGCTGCTAACCAGAAGATTTTCTGTGCTTTTGTGGATCTTGAGAAAGCATTTGATAAGGTTGTAAGGAAGAAAATGTGGGAACTGTTGCCGGGGTATGGTGTGGATGGTCGATTGCTAAGGGCTGTGCAGTCACTTTACTGTGACTGTAAAGCCTGTGTAAGTGGTAGGGCATGACCTGTCACCCATGTTTAGCGTCCAAACGGGCGTAAAACAGGGTTGTGTCATGTCTTCCTGGCTATTCATACTGTATCTCGACAGCTGTTTACAGAAGCTGAAAGATAGCTGTTTGGGTGTGAAATTGGGTGACATAAAAGTAAATTGTCTGCTTTATGCTTATGATGCAGTGCTTATTGCACCATCAGAGGCGGAACTGCAGGCATTAGTCACGTGAAAAAAAAAGAAGAATGTGAAATTAATGGTCTCCGTTTGAATGCTAATAAAACTAAGGTTCTGGTATTTGAAAGGGACGAAGAAAGAACGAAGTGCGAAATTTGGGTAAATCAGGAATGTCTAGAACAGGTGAATGAAATTGTATACTTGGGGAGTGCGTTTAGCCGGGATGGAAGATGTGATTTAGATGTGGACAGGCGTGTCGCTGCCGGGAACAAAGTCAATGGTGCCCTGACTGCGCTAATCAAAAGGCAAGGCGTTGTGAAAAGTGCACGCCTTGCAATACATAACGCAGTGTTGGTACCGACTTTGTTATATGGCAGCGAAACCTGGGTATGCCAGAAGAAGCATAAAAGCAGGTTGAATGCAGTGGAGATGCGATCTCTTCGTAAAATGTGCGGCCTTACCATGGCCGACCGAAAGCGAAACGAAGAGATTCGCAATATGGCAGGTTTGAAAGATGACCTTGTCTCAAAAATGGATAAGGGCGTGCTTCGATGGTTTGGGCACGTTGAGCGAATGAGCGAATGAGCGAAAGTTAATATTAAAAGGTGTCGAGGTAGACCGAGATTAACTTTCGAAGACCATGTGAGCAAATTGCTCGAAGAGGGGAGGGTCAAGAGTACTCGGATACCTAGACGTGCATGTATGAAGAAGATGATGAATCTGAAAGAAGCGAAAGAAGTATGTAGGGATCGTGACACTTGGCGATCTGTTCTCTCTGGCTACCCCGTCAGGGATTGTGCGTGAACATAAATAATATATTTATCACACAAATATTTACCCCAAGCGTGATTTTAACCCGCAACCATTAGTTTTCAAGACATGGTAACTACTGTCTGTATCTCATTATATTGTATTCGAGCTATTAAACTTTCCGATTATATTATTTTATGCATACATACATATCAGGCTGTTAAATACCACTGCAGGACATTGGCCTCTCCCACAGGGAAGATTTGCTATAATCGCCAGGCTTGGCAAGCGGATTGGCGATCGCAGTATTAGACCACTCTCACCTCGGACGCTACTGCCCATACTCGGTCTGATATTTTTAGAGATGGTTGTCCCGCAATCCATCGGTTGCTACAACGATATTCAAGGCTGTATCCCTTAGTCGCCTGTTAAAATATCCACGGGAAGAAAGGGAGTGGCAATATTCTTACGCCGTTACCACACGGATTATATTATTATCAGAATATTATTTGAAATGAACTGAATGAATAGTTCTGAACAATTTCTAACTCTTTTTATACGTATCTTTGTTTTAAGTGTCGTTACTCCTTGAAACACAGAAAGTGGCTTAAGCAGATCAAAGTAGAAAACCACTTTTCTATAGTGTCTCAGGTCTGGGTGTATGTGGTACCTTCGTTGTTTCTGATTCCATGACACAAGTGTTTTGGCTTCTTAATTTGAGTTTAGAGTTTAGACATGATGTTGTCATATCGTTTTCCCATGGGTGTCTTAGAGGTGACAAAGGAAGAAGCTTTGTAAATAGCTACAACTGCTGACAGATGGTGGCATATCCACCCGGAAAATTAGTATACTAGAATTCAGTACACCGGTGATGGCCCATAGGGTCTAAGATGTAAGGTGTCTGGTACAGCGCACCTCAATCCCCTTACCTAGCGTGGATATCATGGCAATCACTTCCTAGCAAGGTTTCCTATCAATTGTAATACCAGAAGAACTAGGGATTGAACAAAGAAGAAAATATGCAATTTTAATGATTTTTAAAGCATATTTATACTGAATTTTTATGATATTAAAAGAAAAGTTAACATTATCTTATTATCGACGGGAACCCGCGATCCGTGGCGACGCTCTTACCTCCCAGCCACCGTGTCTTACACGCATCAGTTGAAATTTTAACTCTGTATTCTCTTATATTAATTATGCCTTGTTTATTGGCATAGTTAAAAAGTTAAAGTTTTAACTTTGTTCTCTTTAATTTAATAACATAAAAGTTCAGCATAAATATGCTTAAAAATCAATAAAATTGCATAATAAAAATTAAAGTAGGCGATATCGTATTGATAATTCCTAACTGAAAAGTCAGGATTATCAAATTGTCACTAGGAAAAGGGTAACAGATGGCGCCTATGCCAATAAACAAGGCATAAGTAACATAAGAGAATACCGAGTTTAAATTTCAACTGATGCGTGTAAGACACGGTGGCTCTAAGGTAAGAGCGTCGCCACGAAATGGTGAAGATCGCGGGTTCGAATTCCGCCCGTGTCAGATGAAATTTTAACTTTTTCTCTTTAATTTATTAACAAAGAAGAAAATAAATATTAAATGTAGAATAAATAGATAGGGATAACAAATATCGAGAAGGTGGATGAAGAACAGGAAAAGCTCTGGTGAAAAATGGTGGCAATCTTTAGTAAAATAATAGTCACTATAGCTGAGAGGTTGCGTGATCGATTTTCGAGTCAAGAGACCCGAGTCGATCTCCAGTTCATACTGATCATGGTCATGGTACTCATCAAAATGTATGTACGATTTTATCGTTTACATAAAGATGGCGACAGGCTCAGCATTGGTCACGTTGTCCCAAAATGTCTTCAGTGGAAAGTGGGACGAAAGGACTTGGTGTCTGGACGTCTATCTGCCCCAATATTGAAAAATAGCGTGTAGATATTTTTTTGTTGTGTACATTATCCAAGTAATATTGTAAAAGCCGAAGTTTGTATTAAGGCGTTATTATGAAATTCCGCCCAGATGGCTACAGTCTCACTACCTGTACCTGTGTTCCTAAGTTCCGGTGACATTACAGAAATTAAAAAAAAAGGATTGATTCGCAGGAGGTAGGTCACCAATGATATTTTTTTTCAAAAGTAAAGTACGATTTAAGCCGTTGGTACGATTTAATTTTCTGAGGACTGGCTGTTTGCCTTGTTGTTTCCGATTCCTTAACACAAGTGCTTAAGCTGCTTACTTTGGAATCAGAGGAACATATGTTGTCACTATCTATGTGTGTATTTATTTAATTTATTTACTCTGGCTACCTTGTCAGCTATGGGATGAGGGAAGGCGCATGAATATATTTATTCATTTATTATTATTTACTAACTTCACTGTTTACTTGAGTTTTTTACTGATACGCAATTTTCATTGATTTTAAAGCATGTGATTTATACCGCAGTGGTCGCGGTTCGAACTTTGCCCAAAGCACAACTTTTAAAAATCATTTTTGCTCTTTAATTTAATAACATAAAGTTAAGCAGAATTATATGCTCTAAAATTGCTGTACACAGTAACAACCATATGGATGTGAAACAAACATATGGAGGGAAATTAACCGCAATTTTGAGAGACGAGTTACGAGCTTACGATTTTAACGTTTTATTTTATTTAACTGACACTTATTATAATCACATTTTTAAAGTAAATAAATAAATATGGATAACATCACTGGTACAACATACATTGCACTGATCCCTATGCGGGTACTAAGCACTTGTGTTATGAAATCGGAAACAACGAAGGTACGACAAACACTAAGACTCGTGAAAATGTAGAAAAAGATTTTTCTACATTGTGCCGACCGGGAATCGAACCCGGATGCTTACGCATAATCACGTATTTCCCAAAACAAGGGAAGCCAATGCGACAACTTAGTCCTTTACACAAATACTTCAGCTTAGTTTCAAGTCGAATATGATTTTTGTTTAAAGGTGTGACTGGCGATGAGCCTGTTGTACTAATGTTTTTGGAAAAACTGCGAGACTTCTTACTGGGGATCGAACTAGTCTTTGGACTAGGATTTCGAATTATTTAATTTACTTTTTTTTTTTAATTTTACAAAGAATTTGTTTTACTAGATTAAATTCCATATAAAGATATCAGAAAGTATTATTATTTAAAAACTTTCCTCTGTTCGAACTGAACTTTGATGTCTACAAATGAGAGTACGTAGCGGCAATAAAACATCACGTCCGGCTGCTTTTCCGACAAACAACAAAACATTACAGCTATTGTTTCCTTTCCCGGAAGACACAGATCCTTTAAAGGATAACAAGAATACTTACACTTTATAGACTTAGTTAGAAACATGAACAATAACTTTTATTTTATTATTTATCTTCACGCATGACATATCTTGTCGTGAGGCGTGACTATGTACCACCACCTTTTCTTCCCGTGGGTATCGTAAGAGGCGACTAAGGGAAAAGCTTCAAAATGTCATCCTACTTCTTCTTCTTTACAGCCTATAAAGAGTTGCTGCTGAATATAGCCTTCTGTCAAAGATTACTTCAATGTAATGTATAAGTCGAAAGTAACATAAGCTTTTGTCGGTGCAGCATCTAAGTAAGTAAGCTTAGTTGTGTAACAGCCTTCGACTAAATGCTGCCCCCTGCGGCTCTTCTCGCGGTTTTGTAGTTAACGCGAAACCCTAATTATTGTTTCTAAAATAATGCTAGCCTTAGTTACACCTTACAACATCAGCTACCGCCAGTGAAAGTTCCGTCAAAATCGGTCCAGACGTTTCAGGTGTCTGTCCGTTTGTTCCGGCTAATCTCTGAGACGGCTAGACCGATTTCAACGGGACTTACACTGGCAGAAAGCTGTAGATTTTTTTGTGGCGTAACGTGGGATCGTAGGCTACTTTTTATTTTAGAAACATATTCACATATATTCCTCCAATACAGAGGTAGACAGAAGTCTAGACGATTAAATCCTTCCGACCCACCTTTCACCGAAGATTTTGGGACAACGTGACAGGTAGCGACGACCTTATCGTTGTTTTTGCGTAGATTGTTAAAGAAATAAAACAGTTAAAACATGTCAGTTTCCATTTATTATAAAAGTATAACACAATACAACAAATTATTAGTAAATTTCTTTAGTTCGAAAGGACATAGTTTTGATTAGAGTTTCAGCTCAATTTCAATATAGCATCGCATCGTTCGTGACTAGATCCAGGGCTCCCGAACAATCTGGTGACGCCGAGGACGTGGGGGTCCGTGCAGTGGCGCAGCAGCTCGGATACCTGGCGAGGAACGTGCAATTATCTTAACGTTTTAAATGTTTATATATTATTTAGAATATTAATTATGTCATGGTTAGGAACTAGATATCAGTTACCTAACAAAGTGCTCTGATCTGATCCTGTTATTCACATCCATTCACATCTTTGCGAGTATATTATCTTAACCGGTGTTAGGAGCTAGCCCAAACAAAATGAGCTAATCCTGCAAGTGATACTGATATCACAGAACGGGCTCCACCGATTTCAGTGATACTATTCATTGTGTTATAGTGCTACGAACGCGGTTAGTTTGAGTATATACATAAAAAACAGCCTATGAATGTCCATTTCAGGATTGATTCTACAGGCTTCTCGCGATCATTCAGGCGGATTGTCGATCGCTTTGTCACCAGTTTGGTCATTTTAATCTGGTATTTTTCGAGATAGGTAGGGTAGGTAGGGCTCTCCCTCTGTCGCCTCGAGACACTCACGGACAGAGAGGATCTGTATGCACATGTAAATCATCAACCCCTAGCTTCGAAGGCGGGGTCGCTAAGCAACCGTTACGGGGCCGCTTGTGACCTGCTCCTCCACGCTGCAGCTGCGCCCGTCCTGAGAGTGGGCGCTGCCCTCCCGCCGCGCACCAGCGAACTGCGACAGCCGTCCAAGTGCACCGACGTACATAGAGTATTTAGAGGTGCCTTCACAAGCCAATCCAAGAAAGTCACGATAGCCAATCTTTAATCTTGAAACTACTTGAAGTTGTTATAAGTTTAAATCCTAGAAACTTCTAACTCTGCCCTCACTGTACATCTTACAAGTAGCTAATTATATATGTTTTAATAATGTTTATGTTGAAAGATACACGAAAACGCATAAAAAGTATGAGATTGCGATATCTATATGTACACTCAAAAAGTATGTGATAATGTTAGTAAAAATTAGTGTAATTTGCGTATATATAATTATATTTTTATTATTAATTATACTCATTTTTTATACTTATAATTATAAAATGAGTATAATTATAGTATGTATATTTTGCTAACATTATCACATGCACACTGGTGTGCATGTGATAATGTTAGTAAAAATTAGTGTAATTTGCGTATATGACAGGTCATATTCAATAATAAAATACTAAAAAGTATAAAACATCAAAATCTCAATATATTTAAACAGAAACATACATCTAAAGATGGTAGACCAATCGATAAATGTTGTCATTCAATAAATGACCTTTCATTTAACAAAGTGTAATTGCAATATCTCATGTTACATGTACTTCTTATCGTGATCATCGTCATCGTAACAGTCTTACAGAAGTCTACTGCTGAACATACGCCTCTCCTAAGGATCGCCACATAGAAAGGCCCTGTGTCATTTGCACCCATCGACTTCCCGCAATGTTCTGCAGGTCGTCGCAGCATCTTGCGGGAGACATTCTAATACAGACAGTTGTATAATCATTGACTAAGAAAACTATATTAGTTAATAATAATATAAAATTAAATAAGTAAAGAATTCATTAATTAATTTAAAGAATTCATTAGTTAATTTATAATATACTTAATATAATATACTTTATAGAAATATGTAATTATCAACAAAAATCAAATTGCTATATACTCTTTCAAGGTGTGTAAATATTTTTAAGAACTTCAAATGGGAATTTTAACTTCTTTTCTCCAATGTATGTACAAGCAAATAAATAAATAAATACGTTAATATGACACCTAGAACTGAGGTGATCGTGCCCGACTAATGTCTAGGAAAAGAGTTCATATTGTATTTCCAACATTATAAATATTTCTTTCGCCTGTTTTATCTCCGCTAGAGATAGACTCTGTGTCGATAGACGAATTTAAATTTTATTCCAATGAATAAATAATACACAAATACTGTTGTCATGTCAGACAAATCAAAATCAAACTTGACTTCAATAAATGTTTATTGATCCATACTAACAACCCAATTAAATGAAACAAATGAAGCTTTAATTGTATATGTTGCGTCTAACATCAAACATGGTTGCAGCATCGAATAACCCCGCTAGTTTAGTCAACATAACACCCTTTGCCAATGTTAAAACAATATTTTTACCAGAAATATTATTAAAAGTACCATTTTATAAATAGGCCGAATATTAATTTAAATTAAATGTTTCACTATTAATTTATACAATTATCATTAAAACCAGTAAACTATAATTGACCGTTTATCCTGAACACCGGCATCTTTCAAACAACGTCCCTTTTAAAACCAATGTTAAGATAGTATTATTATATAAGAAATCTTATTACAAATGTTTTATAAATAGCCCTTAGTATATTAAAAACAATGGATTTATAATTGGTCCATTAAAACTATGTAAACATTAATTAACGCAATAGCTATGAACACTGAAAAATTAGACAAAACAATATCTTTTAGGGCTTATGTTAAAATACCATTGCACACATGGCTATAAATGGCCTTAGTTACATTTGGATTGAATAATTGGCATGAATTTGTAATTATATTCCGCGTTTCTAACATTAATTAACCCAACACATTACGTAGAAACATACATTGATAGGTTGAAAATCACACATTGGCACTGATGTTCATGCGTAAGTAGCAACCTACTTGTGTTATGGGAACAAGAACAACGAATGGCCACAAATACCCAGTCCTGACATGTAGGAAAGATTTATTTTAACATTTTCCTTTAGTCTATATGCCCCAAGGAATAATATCATCATAGATGCCCCAAGAATAATACCCGTCCTAAGTACAAATGTTAGGTTAGGTTATGTTAGGTTAGGGCTGCGAGGTGTCTGGTAGTGCGATCGCCAATCTGCCTACCAAGCGTGGCGATTACGGCACGCGAGAGGCCTGTCCAGCGGCGGACTACTGCAAGCTGTTATGCGCGCATAAGTAATGGCAAGTCGAAAGACACATAAGCTTTTGTCGGTGCAGCATCTATGCAAGTGTTTGCTGCAATGTTTCGACCAAAATGCTGCCCCCGCGGCTCTTCTCGCGGTTTTGTAGTTAACGCGAAAACCCTAATTATTGTTTCTTAAAAAATAATGCCATTTAGTTACACTATAAACATCAGCTACCGCCAGTGAAAGTTCCACAAATCGGTCCAGACGTTTCAGGTGTCTGTCCGTTTGTTCCGGCTAATCTCTGAGACGGCTAGACTGATTTCATCGACTTACACTGGCAGAAAGCTGATTTTTTTGTGGCGTAACGTGATCGTAGGCTACTTTTTATTTTAGAAACATATTCATTATTACACTCTCTAATACAGAGGTAGACAGAAGTTCAGACGATTAAATCCTTCCGACCCACCTTTTCACTGAAGATTTTGGGGACAACGTGACAGGTAGTTTTATCGACCTTATCGTTGTTTTGCGTAGATTGTTAAAGAAATAAAATGTTAAACATGCCGCTTCATTTATTATAAAAATATAACGTACAACAAATTATTAGTAAATTCTTAGGGGTCTGGAAAAGGACATAGTTTTGATTAGAGCTTCAGCTCAATTTCACATAGCATCGCACGTTCGTGACTAGATCCAGGCCCCACTGACCTGGTGACGCCGAGGACGTGGGGGTCCGTGCAGTGCGGCGCAGCAGCTCGGCTACCTGGCGGCGAACGTAATTATTCAACGTTTTAAATGTTTATATATTATTTAGAATATTAACGTGTCAGTGGTTAGGAACTAGATATCAGTTACCCAACAAAGTGCTCTGATCTGATCCTGTTATTCACATCCATTCAGACTTTGCGAGCAGCATATCTAACGGTGTTAGGAGTTAGCCCAAACAAATGAGCTAATCCTGCAAGTGATACCGATATCACAGAACGGGCTCCACCTGATTTCAGTGATACCTATTCATTGTGTTATAGTGCTACGAACGCGGCTGGGTTTGATATATACATAAACACAGCCTATGAACCATTTTAGGATTATCCATAGGCTTCTCAGCGATTATCTCAGGCGGATTGTCGATCGCTTTGTCACCGCTAGTTTGCTCATTTTAATCTGGTATTTTTCAGGATAGGTAGGTAGGTGGGGCTCTCCCTCTGTCGCCTCGAGACACTCACGGACAGAGAGGATCTGTACGCACATGCAAATCATCAACCCTAGCTTCGAAGGCGGGGTCAAGCAGCAACCGAAGCCACGGGGTCAGTTTTCCAGACCTGTTCTCCACGCGCTGCAGCCAGCCTGTCCTGAGGCGTTGCCCTCCCGCCGCTGCGCACCAGCGAACTGGGTGACAGCCGTCCGCGCACTGATGCACATAGAGAGTATTGAGGTGCCTCACAAGCCAATCCAAGAAAGTCACGATAGCTAATCTTTAAATCTGAAACTACTTCTGAAGTTGTTATAAGTTTAAACTTAGAAACTTCTGCACCTGCCCTCACTGTGCACTCCATAAAGTAGCTACTTATCTCTGTTTTAATAATGTTAATGTTGAAAGATACACGAAAACGTGCATAATAAGTATGAGATTGCGATATCTATATGTGCCACTGCGTATGATAATGTTAGTAAAAATGAGGTAATTTATGCGTATATGACAGGTCATATTCAATAAATAAAATACAAAAAGTATAAAACATCAAAACTTCAACATATTTAAACAGAAACATACATCTAAAGATGGTAGACCAATCGATAAATGTTGTCATTCAACAAATGGACCTCATTTAACAAAGTGTAATTAAAATATTCTATGACATGTACTTCTTATCATGATCATCGTCATCATAACAGTCTAACAGAAGTCTACTGCTGAAATATACGCCTTCCCAAGGATCGCCATACATAGAAAGGCCCTGTGTCATTTGCACTCCATCGACTTCCCGCAATGTTCTGCAGGTCGCTCCAGCATCTTTGCGGAGAGACATTCTATCACAGACAGTTGTATAATCATTGACTAAGAAAGTTATATTAATTAATAATAATACAAAATTAAATAAGTAAAGAATTCATTAATTAATTTAGAAGAATTCATTAGTTAATTTATAATATACTTAATATAATATACTTTATAGAAATATGTATATATATCAACAAAAATCAAATTGCTATATACCTTTCAAGGTGTGTAAATATTTTTAAGAACTTCAAATGGGAATTTATATTCTTTTCCAATGTATGTACATATACAAGCAAATAAATAAATAAATACGTTAATATGACACCTAGAACTGAGATGATCGTGCCCGACTCATGTCTAGTAAAATATTATTGTATTTCCAACATTATAAAAATTTCTTCGCTCGTTTTATCTCCGCTAGAGATAGACTGTGTCGATAGACGAATTTAAATTCTCATTCCAATGAATAAATACACAAATACTGTTGTCAAGGGTCGACAAATCAAATCAAACTTAGACTTCAATAAATGTTTATTGATCCATACTAACAACATTAATTGCAAAACAGGAAAACAAATGTAGTTTCTAATTGTATGTAGCGTCTAACATCAAACATGGTTGCAGCATCGAATAACCCCGGCTAGTTTGTCAATACAACATCCCTTTTTAAGCCAATGTTAAAATAATATTTTTACATTAGAAATAATATTATTAAAAGTACCATTTTATAAATAGGCCGAATATTAATTTAAATTAAATGTTTCACTATTGATTTATACAATTATCTATTAAAACTTAGTAAACTATAATTGACCGTTTAACTTGAACACTGAACATCTTTCAAACAACGTCCCTTTTTGAAACCAATGTTAAGATAGTATTATTATATAAGAAATCTAGTACAAATACTGTTTTTATAAATAGCCCCTGCGCAAATAAAATTAATATTAAAAACAATGGATTTACAATTATCCATTAAAACCATAAACATTAATTAACGCAATAGCTATGAACACTGAAAATTAGACAAAACAATATCTCTTTTAGGCTTATGGTTAAAATAATTATTGGACACATGGCCACAATGGCCTTAGTTACATTTGGATTGAATAATTGGCAGAATTTGCAATTGTCTCAAGGCTCTTAATATTAATTAACCCAACAATACATACGTGAAACATACATTGATAGGTTGAAAATCGCGCTACATTGCACTGATGTCTCATGCGTAAGTAGCAAACCTCACTTGTGCTATGGAATAAGAAACAACGAATGGGCCACAACACCCAGAAATGTCCTTGAGAAGGTGAAAAGTAGATTTACCTTTTAACATTTTCCCTTTAGTCTATATGCCCCAAGCAACAATATCATCATAGAGATGCCCCAAGGAATAATAACGGTCCTAAGTACAAAATGTTAGGTTAGGTTAAGAAGAAGCGCGAGGTCTGGTAGTGCGATCGCCAATCTGCCCGCTAAGCGTGGCGATTACGGCAGCGAGAGGCCCATGTCCAGCAGTGGACCGTACTGCAAGTCGTTATGTGTGTGTACGTTACATAAGTGTAATGTATAAGTCGAAAGTAACATAAGCTTTGCCGGTGCAGCATCTAAGTAAGTGTTTAGCTGTGTAACAGCTCGACTAAATGCTGCCCCTGGCGGCTCTTCTCGCGGTTTGTAGTTAACGCGAAACCCTAAATTATTGTTTCTAAAATAATGCTAGCCTTAGTTACAATTTTACAACATCAGCTACTGCCAGTGAAAGTTCTGACAAATCGTCCAGACGTTTCAGGTGTCTGTCCGTTTGTCTGGCTAATCTCTGAGACGGCTGGGGACCGATTTCAACGGACTTACACTGGCAGAAAGCTGTAGATTTTTTTTGTGGCGTAACGTGGGATCGTAGGCTACTTTTTATTTTAGAAACATATTCACATATTCCTCCAATACAAAGAGGTAGACAGAAGTTCAGACGATTAAATCCTTCCGACCCACCTTCACCGAAGATTTTGGGACAACGTGGACAGGTAGCGACGACCTTATCGTTGTTTTTGCGTAGATTGTTAAAGAAATAAAACAAAGTGTTACGCCGCTTCCATTTATTATAAAAATATAAATACAAATACAAACAAATTATTAGTAAATTTCTTGGTTCGGAAAGGACATATTTTGATTAGAGTTTCAGCTCACTAACATCGCATCGCATCGTTCAGACTAGATCCAGGGTCTCTAATTGGACCTGGTGATGGAGATCGTTGGGTCCGTGCAGTGCGCAGCAGCTCGATACCTGGCAGAGAACGTAATTATCTTAACGTTTTAAATGTTTATTTATCATTTGCATATTAATTGCGTCATGGCTAGGAACTAGATATCAGTTGCAACAGCGCTCTGATCTGATCCTGTTATTCACATCCATTCAACATCTTTTGAGCATATTATCTTAACCGGTATTAGGAGCTAGCCCAAAAATGAGCTAATCTTGCAGTGATGCTGATATCAAGCAGAACGGGCTCCAATTGATTTCAGTGATACTATTCATTGTGTTATAGTGCTACGAACGCGGTTAGTTTGAGTATATACATAAAAACAGCCTATGAATGTCCATATTTCAGGATTTCGATTCTACAGGCTTCTCGCGATCATTCAGGCGGATTGTCGATCGCTTTGTCACCAGTTTGCTCATTTTTAACTGGTATTTTTCGAGATAGGTAGGGTAGGTAGGGCTCTCCTCTGTCGCTCGAGACACCACGGACAGAGAGTACCGGCGGGTGCACATAAATCATCAACTCCCTAGCTTCGAAGGCGTGGTTATGACCCGCCTTCGAAGCCGCAACTGCTTACGGGGTCAGTTTGTGACCCGGCTCCTCCACGCTGCGTCACGATAGACAATCTTAATCTTGAACTACTTGAATTTGCTATAAGTTTTAAATCCTAGAAACTTCTCTAACTCTGCCTCCTATACTGTACATCTCCCACAAGTAGCTACTTATCTCTGTTTTAAATGTTAATGTTGAAAGATACACGAAAACGCATAATAAGTATGATTGCGATATCTATATGTACACTGGTGTGTATGTGACAATGTTAGTAAAATTGGAGGTAATTTATGTATAAGGATAGGTCATATTCAATAATAAAATACTAAAAGTATAAAACATCAAAAATCTCAACATATTTAAACAGAAACATACATCTTAAGATGGTAGACCAATCGATAAATGTTGTCATTCAATAAATGACTTATATTTAACAAAGTGTAATTGCAATATCTCGCGTGATGTACTTTATCATGATCGTCACTGTAATGTAGTCTAACAGGAAGTCTACTGCTGAACATACGCCTCTCCTAAGGATCGCCACATAGAAAGGCCCTGTGCTGCTTGCACTCCATCGACTTCCCGTCAGCCCCGCAGGTCGTCGCAGACTTGCGGGAGACATTCTAATACAGACAGTTGTATTTCGCTGACTAAGAAAGATATATTAATTAATAATAATACAAAATTAATAAAGAATTTAATTAATTTAGTGAATCTATTAGTTAATTTATAATATACTTAATAATATACTTTATAGAAATATGTATATATATCAACAAAAATCAAATTGCTATATACTCTTTTCAAGGTGTGTAAATATTTTTAAGAACTCAAATGGAATTTTATATTCTTTTCTCCAATGTATGTACATATACAAGCAAATAAATAAATAAATACAAGTAATATGACACCTAGAACTGAGGTGATCAAACGACTAATGTTCATAGGAAAGAGTTATTGTATTTCCAACATTATAAAATTTCTTTTCGGCCTGTTTTATCTGCCAGAGATAGACTCTGTGTCGATAGACGAATTTAATTCTTATTCCAATGAATAAATACACAAATACTGTTGTCAAGGGTCGACAACCAAATCAAACTTAGACTTCACACAATGTTTATTGATCCATACTAACAACCTTAATTAAAATAAGGAAAACAAATGTAGTTTTTAATTGTGGTTGCGTCTAACATCAAACATGGTTGCAGCATCGAATAAACCCCGGCTAGTTTTGTCAACAACACAACACCCCTTTAAGCCAATGTTAAAATAATATTTTACATTAGAAATATTATTAAAAGTACCATTTTTATAAATAGGCCGAATATTAATTTAACCAAATGTTTCCACTATTGATTTATACAATTATCTATTAAAACTTAGTAAACTATAATTGACTGTTTAACTTGAACACTGAACATCTTTCAAAACAACGTCCCTTTGAAACCAATGTTAAGATATTATTATATAAGAAATCTTATTACAAATACTGTTTTTATAAATAATTGTAGTATATTAAAACAATGGATTTATAATTATCCATTAAAACTATGTAAATATTAATTAACGCAATAGCTATGAACACTGAAAATTAGGACAAAACAATATCTCTTTTAGGGCTTATGTTAAAATACCATTGACACATGGCCATAAATGGCCTTAGTTACATTTGATTGGACAATTATATGAATTTGTAATTATGTCTCAAGGTTTCTCTTAATATTAATTAACCCAACAATACATACGTAGAAACATACATTGATAGGTTGAAAATCACATACATTGCACTGATGTCTCATGCGTAAGTAGCAAACTCACTTGTGTTATGGAATAAGAAACAACGAACAAGCCACAAATACCCAGTCCTGATACATGTGGTAAAAAGTAGATTTACTCTTTAACATTTTCCTTTAGTCTATATGCCCAAGCAATAATATCATCATAGATGCCTCCCAAGGAATAATACCCGTCCTAAGTACAAATGTTAGGTTAGGTTATGTTAGGTTAGGTTATGAGGTGTCTGGTAGTGCGATCGCCAATCTGCCTGCCAAGCGTGGCGATTACGGCACGCGAGAGGCTCATGTCCAGCAGTGGACTACTGCAAGCTGTTATGTGTACGTTACATAAGTGTAATGTATGTCGAAAGTAACATAAGCTTTTGTCGGTGCAGCATCTGGCAAGTGCTTTTAGTTGTGTAACAGCCTTCGACTAAATGCTGCCCTGCGGCTCTTCTCGCGGTTTTGTAGTTAACGCGAAACCCAATTATTGTTTCTAAACAATGCTGGCCTTAGTTACACCTTACAAACATCAGCTACCGCCAGTGAAAGTCTGACAAAATCGGTCCAGACGTTTCAGGTGTCTGTCCGTTTGTTCCGCTAATCTCTGAGACGGCTAGACCGATTTCAACGGGACTTACATCATAGAAAGCTGTAGATTTTTTGTGGCGTAAACGTGGGATCGTAGGCTACTTTTTTATTTTTAGAAACATATTCACATATTCCTCCAATACAGAGGTAGACAGAAGTTCAGACGATTAAATCCTTCCCGACCCACCTTCCTTTCACTGAAGATTTTGGGACAATGCCACAGGTATGACGACCTTATCGTTGTTTTATGTAGATTGTTAAAGAAATAAAACAGTTAAAACATGTCAGTTTCATTTATTATAAAATATAACACAATACAACAAATTATTAGTAAATTTCTGGTTCGGAAAGGACATAGTTTGATTAGAGTTTCAGCTCACTTAATATCGCATCGCATCGTTCGTGATCAGATCCAGGGCTCCCAATTGGACCTGGTGATGCTGGAGATCGTGGGGTCCGTGCAGCGGCGCAGCAGCTCGGATACCTGGCGAGGAACGCAATTATCTTAACGTTTTAAATGTTTATTTATCATTTAGAATATTAATTGTGTCATGGTTAGAACCACATCAGTCAGTCAAAGGCCTGATCTGATCCTGTTATTCGCTATCCATTCAACATCTTTGCGAGTATATATGGTCTAACCGGTATTAGAGCCAGCCAAAAAATGAGTCAATCCTGCAGGTGACGTTGATATCACAGAACGGCTCCACCGGATTTTCAGTGATATTTATTCATTGTGTTATAGTGCTACGAACGCGGCGTTAGTTTGAGTATATAGCAAAAACAGCCCATGAATGTCCATTTCAGGATTGATTCTACAGGCTTCTCGCGATCATTCAGGCGGATTGTCGATCGCTTTGTCACCAGTTTGCTCATTTTAATCTGGTATTTTTCGAGATAGGTAGGTGGTAGGCTCTCCTCCGTCGCCGCTGAGTATACCCAGCGGACAGAGAGGACCGCGGGTGCACATGTAAATCATCACCCTAGCCGCTTCGGAAGGCGTGGTTAGCGACCCCGCTCGAAGCCGCAACCAAGCTACGGGGGTCAGTTTGTGACCTGCTCCTCCACGCCGCCGCGTCACGATAGACAATTTAATCTTGAACTACTGAATTTAAGGTAAGTTTAACCTAGAAACTTCTAACCTGCCTCACTCGCAAGATTCATGCGGCTACTATCTCTGTTTTAATAATGTTAATGTTGAAAGATACACGAAAACGCATAATAAGTATGAGATTGGTGATATCTATATGTACACTGGTGCATGTGATAATGTTAGTAAAATTGAGAGTGTAATTTGCGTATATGATAGGCCTTCCATTCAATAATAAAATACTAAAGGCATAAAACATCAAAATCTCAATATATTTAACAGAAACATACACTTAAGAATAATTAATCAGATAAATGTTGTCATTCAATAAATGACCTTTCATTTAACAAAGTGTACCGTATCTCATGTGACATGTATTTTATCATGATCGTCATCATAACAGTCTAACAGAAGTCTACTGCTGAACATACGCTCTCCTAAGGATCGCCACATAGAAAGGCCCTGTGTCATTTGCACCACTTCCACTTCCCGCAATGTTCTGCAGGTCGTCGCAGCATCTTGCGGGAGACATTCTAATATGATAAAGGTAATATCATTGACTAAGAAAGATATATTAATTAATAATAATAAAATTAATAAGTAAAGAATTCATTAATTAATTTAAAGAATTCATTAGTTAATTTATAATATACTTAATATAATATACTTTTATAGAAATATGTATATATCAACAAAAATCAAATTGCTATATACTCTTTCAAGGTGTGTAAATATTTTTAAGAACTTCAAATGGAATTTTATATTCTTTTCTCCAATGTATGTACATATACAAGCAACAACAACAAATACGTTAATATGACACCTAGAAATTTGAGGTGATTGTGCCCGACTAATGTCTAGAAAAGAGTTAATATTGTATTTCCAACATTATAAAAATTTCTTTTCGCTTGTTTTGTCTCCGCGAGATAGACTTGTGTCGATAGACGAATTTAAATTCTTATTCCAATGAATAAGTCATAACAAATACTGTTGTCAAGGGTCAGACAAATCAAAATCAAACTTAGACTTCAATAATGTTTATTGATCCATGTACTAACAACCTTAATTAAAATATGAAAACAAAATGTAGTTTTTTAATTGTATGTTATGTGTCTAACATCAAAACATGGTTGCAGCATCGAATAACCCTGTATTAGTTTGTCAATACAACAATTTTAAGCCAATGTTAAAATAATATTTTTACATTAGAAATATTATTAAAGTACCATTTTTATAAATAGGCCGAATAATTTAAAATTAAATGTTTCAATTATTGATTTATACAATTATCTATTAAACTAGTAAACTATAATTAATCGTTTAACTTGAACACTGAACATCTTCAAAACAACGTCCCTTTTGGAAACCAATGGAAAGATAGTATTATAGAAGAAATCTTTATTACAAATACTGTTTTTTATAAATAGCCTCAGTATACAAATAAAACAATGGATTTATAATTATCCATTAAAACTATGTAAATATTATTAATTAACGCAATAGTTAAGGAACACTGAAAAATTAGCTAAAGAATATCTCTTTTTAGGCTTATGTTAAAATACTATTATTACATGGCCATAAATGGCCTTAGATACATTTGGATTGAATAATTAAGTATGAATTTGTAATTATGTCTCAAGGCCTTCTTAACATTAATTAACCCAATACATACGCAGAAACATACATTGATAGGTTGAAAATCACATACATTGCACTGATGTCTCATGCAAGTAGCAAACTCTCATCGAAGGTGGAATAAGAAACAACGAATGGGCCACAACACCTAGTCCTGAGACATGTAGAAAAGTAGATTTACTCTTTAACATTTTCCCTTTAGTCTATATGCCCCAAGCAATAATATCACTGGCTAGATGCCCCAAGGAATAATACCCGTCCCAAGTACAAACGTTAGGTTAGTTATGTTAGGTTAGGTTGCGAGGTGTCTGGTGCGATCGCCAATCCGCTCGCCAAGCGTATGATTACGGCACGCGAGAGGCCCATGTCCAGCAGTGGACTACTGCAAGCTGTTATGTGTGTACGTTACATAAGTGTAATGTATAAGTCGAAAGCACATGGGCAGCTTTGCTGGTGCATCTAAGTAAGTAAGCTTAGTTGCAACAGCCTTCGACCAAATGCTGCCCCCCTGGTGGCTCTTTCCTCGCGGTTTTGAAGTTAACGCTGAAACCAATTATTGTTTCAAAATAATGCTAGCCTTAGTTACACCTTACAACATCAGCTACCGCCAGTGAAAGTTCCTGTCAAAATCGGTCCAGATTTCAGGTGTCTGTCCGTTTGTTCCGGCTAACTTGAGACGGCCAGGACCGATTTCAACGGGACTTACACCTGGCAGGAAAGCTGCAGATTTTTTGTATGCAACGGGATCGTAGGCTTTTTATTTTAGAAACATTCACATATTCCTCCAATACAGGTAGACAGAAGTCTAGACGATTAAATCCTCCCGACCCACCTTTCACTGAAGATTTTGGGACAACGTGACAGTAGCGACGACCTTATCGTTGTTTTGGCGTAGATTGTTAAAGAAAATAAAGAAGTTAAACATGTCAGTTTCATTTATTATAAAAAGTATAACACAATACAACAAATTATTAGTAAATTTCTTGAATTGAAAGGACATAGTTTTGATTAGAGTTTCAGCTCAATTTCAATATAGCATCGCATCGTTCGTGACTAGATCCAGGGCTCCACTGACCTGGTGACGCCGAGGACGTGGGGTCCGCATAAGCAGCAGCTCGGATACCTGGCGAGAACGTGCAATATCTTTAACGTTTTAAATGTTTATATTATTTAGAATAATTATGTCATGGTTAGGAACTAGATATCAGTTACCTAACAAAGTGCTCTGATCTGATCCTGTTATTCATCCATTCACATCTTTGCGAGTATATTATCTTAACTGGTGTTAGGAGCTAGCCCAAACAAAATGAGCTAATCCTGCAGCGATACTGATATCACAGAACGGGCTCCAATTGATTTCAGTGGATACTATTCATTGTGTTATAGTGCCATGAACGCGGTTAGTTTGAGGTTATACATAAAACAGCCTGCGAAATGTCCATTTCAGGATTATTCCATAGCTTCTCGCGGACTATCTGCGGATTGTCGATCGCTTTGCATACCAGTTTGGTCATTTTAATCTGGTATTTTCGAGATAGTAGGTAGGTAGGGCTCTCCGTCGCCTCGAGACACTCACGGACAGAGAGGATTCGTATGCACATGTAAATCATCAACCCTAGCTTGAAGGCGGGTCGTTAGCAACTGTTACGGGCTTGCCCAGACCTGCTCCTCCACGCTGCAGCTGCGTTTCGTCCCGGAGTGGGCGCGTTCTCCCGCCGCACCAGCGAACTGCGACAGCCGTCCAAGTGCACCGACGTACATAGAGTATTTAGAGGTGCCTTCACAAGCCAATCCAAGAAAGTCACGATAGCCAATCTTTAATCTTGAAACTACTTGAAGTTGTTATAAGTTTAAACTTAGAAACTTAACCTGCCCTCACTGTTCATATTATAAGTAGCTACTTATCTCTGTTTTAATAATGTTAATGTTGAAAGATACACGAAAAACGCATAATAAGTATGAGATTGCGATATCTATATGTACTGGTGTGCATGTGATAATGTTATAAAAATGAGTGCAATTTATGTATATATAATTATACTTTTATTACATCTGTACTCATTTTTTATACCATAATTATAAAATGAGTATAATCAGGTATGTATATTTCTGTTAACATTATCACATGCACACTGGTGTGCATGTGATAATGTTAGTAAAAATTAGTGTAATTTGCGTAGGTGACAGGTCATATCTAATAATAAAATACTAAAAGTATAAAACATCAAAATCTCAACATATTTAAACAGAAACACATCTAAAGATGGTAGACCAATCGATAAATGTTGTCATTCAATAAATGACCTTTCATTTAACAAAGTGTAATTGCAATATTCATGTTACATGTACTTTATCATGATCATCGTCATCATAACAGTTCAACAGAAGTCTTTTACTGTTGAACATACGCCCTCCTAAGGATCGCCACATAGAAAGGCCCTGTGTCATTTGCACCTATCGACTTCCCGCAATGTTCTGCAGGTCGTCGCAGCATCTTGTGGAGACATTCTAATACAGACAGTTGTATAATCATTGACTAAGAAAGATATAATAATTAATAATAATACAAAATTGTGTCATAAAGAATTCATTAATTAATTTAAAGAATTCATTAGTTAATTTATAATATACTTAATATAATATACTTTATAGAAATATGTATATATATCAACAAAATCAAATTGCTATATACCTTTCACAAGGTGTGTAAATATTTTTAAGAACTTCAAATGGGAATTTTATATTCTTTTTCTCCAATGTATGTACATATACAAGCAAATAAATAAATAAATACAAGTTAATATGACACCCAGAACTGAGGGTATCGCCCTGACTAATGTCTAGGAAAAGAGTTAATATTGTATTTCCAACATTATAAAAATTTCTTCGCCTGTTTTATCTCCGCTAGAGATAGACTCTCCTGTGTCGATAGGACGAATTTAAATTCTTATTCCAATGAATAAATACACAAATACTGTTGTGTCAAGGGTCAGACAAATCAAAATCAAACTTAGACTTCAATAAATGTTTATTGATCCATACTAACAACCTTAATTAAATATGAAAACAAATGTAGTTTTAATTGTATACAGGTCTAACATCAAACATGGTTGCAGCATCGAATAAATCCCCGGCTAGTTTGTCATCACAACACCCCTTTTAAGCCACAATGTTAAAAATAATATTTTTACATTAGAAATATTATTAAAAGTACCATTTTTATAAATAGGCCGAATATTAATTTAAATTAAATGTTTCACTATTGATTTATACAATTATCTATTAAAACTTAGTAAACTATAATTGACCGTTTAACTTGAACACTGAACATCTTTCAAAACAACGTCCCTTTTGAAACCAATGTTAAGATAGTATTATTATATAAGAAATCTTATTACAAATACTGTTTTTATAAATAGCCTCAGTATATTAAAAACAATGGATTTATAATTATCCATTAAAACTATGTAAACATTAATTAACGCAATAGCTATGAACACTGAAAAATTAGACAAAACAATATCTCTTTTTAGGCTTATGTTAAAATACTATTGGACACATGGCCAATGGCCTTAGTTACATTTGGATTGAATAATTACATGAATTTGTAATTATATCTGAAGGCTCTCTAACATTAATTAACCCAACAATACATACGTAGAAACATACATTGGATAGGTTGGAAAATCACATACACATTGCACCGATGTCTCATGCGTAAGTAGCAACCCACTTGTGTTATGGAATAAGTAGAAACAAATGAATGGGCCACAAATACCCAGTCCTGAGACATGTAGAAAAGTAGATTTACCTTTAACATTTTCCCTTTAGTCTATATGCCCCAAGGAATAATATCATCACAGATGCCCCAAGGAATAATACCCGGGTCCTAAGTACAAATGTTAGTTAGTTGTTAAAGAAGCTTCGCGAGGTGTTGGTAGTGCGATCGTCAATCTGCTCGCTGGGCGTGGCGATTACGGCATCGTGAGAGGCCTATGTCCAGCAGTGGACTACTGCAAGCTGTTGCGTACGTTGGGCATAAGTGTAATGTAAGTCGAAAGAACATGTTTTTGTCGGTGCAGCATCTAAGTAAGTAAGTTTAGTTGTGTAACAGCCTCTTCGACCAATGCTGCCCTGCTCTTCTCGCGGTTTTGTAGTTAACGCGAAATCCCACTATTGTTTCTAAAATAATGCTAGCCTCAGTTAATACCTTACAACATCAGCTAACGCCAGTGAAAGTTCCACAAAATCGGTCCAGACGTTTCAGGTGTCTAAACGTTTGTTCCGGCTAATCTCTGAGACGGCTAGACCGATTTAAACGTGGGACTTACACTGGCAGAAAGCTGATTTTTTTGTATGTAACGTAGATCGTAGGCTACTTTTTTTATTTTAGAAACATATTCACACATATTCCTCTACATGCATACAGTCTAGATGATTAAATCCTTCCGACCCACCTTTTCACCGAAGATTTTGGGACAATGTGGACAGGGTGGAAGTGACGACCTTTTATCGTTGTTTTTATGTAGATTGTTAAAGAAATAAAACAGTTAAAACATATCAGTTTCATTTATTATAAAATATAACACAATACAACAAATTATTAGTAAATTTCTTTAGTTCGGAAAGGACATAGTTTTGATTAGAGTTTCAGCTCAATTTCATTAATATCGCACCGCAATCGTTCGGTGACTAGATCCAGGGTTCACCAGACCTGGTGACGCCGAGGACGTGGGGTCCGCAGTGGCGCAGCAGCTCGGATACCTGGCGAGGAACGTGCAATTATCTTAACGTTTTAATGTTTATATATCATTTAGAATATTAATTATGTCATGGTTAGAACTAGATATCAGTTACGTAACAAAGTGCCTGATATATCCTGGTTATTCACATCCATTCACATCTTTGCAGTGAGTATATTATCTTAACTGGTATTAGGAGCTAGCCCAAAAAAAAATGAGCTAATCCTGCAGTGATGCTGATTACAGAACGGCCTGCCCGATTTCCCAGTGATACTATTCATTGTGTTATAGTGCTATGAAACGCGGTTAGTTTGAGTATATACATAAAAAACAGCCTAAGTGAATGTCCATTTTAGGATTGATTCTACAGGCTTCGGCATCATTCAGGCGGATTTTCGATCGCTTGTCACCGCCTGCTCATTTTAATCTGGTATTTTCGAGATAGGTAGGGTAGAGGGCTCTCCTCTGTCGCCTCTCGAGACACTCACGACAGAGAGGATTCATGTACACAAATCATCAACCCCAGCTCGAAGGCGGGGTCGCTAGCAACTGCTTACGGGTCAGTTTGTGACCTGCTCCTCCACTGCAGCTGCGCCTGTCCCGGGAGTGGGCGCTGCCCCTCCCGCCGCGCACCAGCCCCCGGAACTGCGTGACAGCCGTCCAAGTGCGCAACTGACGTACATAGAGTATTTAGAGGTGCCTTCACAAGCCAATCCAAGAAAGTCACGATAGCCAATCTTTAATCTTTGAACTACTTGAAGTTGTTATGTTTAAATCCTAGAAACTTCTTAACCTGCCTCACTGGTACATATTATAAGTAGCTACTTATCTCTGTTTTAATAATGTTAATGTTGAAAGACATACGAAAACGCATAATAAGTATGAGATTGCGATATTCATATGTACACTGGTGTGCATGTGATAATGTTATAAAAATGAGGTAATTTGCGTATATGACAAATGCTATTCAATAATAAAATACTAAAAAGTATAAAACATCAACAAAATCTCAATATATTTAAACAAAACATACATCTAAAGATGGTAGACCAATCGATAAATGTTGTCATTCAATAAATGACCTTTCATTTAACAAAGTGTAATTGCAATATCTCATGGACATGTACTTCATCATGATCATCGTCATCATAACAGTCTAACAGAAGTCTACTGCTGAACATACGCCTCTCCCAAGGATCGCCACAGAAAGGTCCCAGTGTCATTTGCACCCATCGACTCTCCCGCAATGTTCTGCAGGTCGTCGCAGCATCTTGGTGAGACATTCTAATACAGACAGTTGTATAATCATTGACTAAGAAAGATATATTAATTAATAATAATACAAAATTAACAGAAGAATTCATAATTAATTTAAAGAATTAATTAGTTAATTTATAATATACTTAATATAATATACTTTATAGAAATATGTATATGTATATCAACAAAAATCAAATTGCTATATACTCTTTCTTTCAAGGTGTGTAAATATTTTTAAGAACTTCAAATGGGAATTTTATATTCTTCCTTTTTCCAATGTATGTACATATACAATCAAATAAATAAATACGTTAATATGACACCTAGAACTGAGGTGATCGTGCCCGACTAATGTCTAGGAAAAGAGTTAATATTGTATTTCCAACATTATAAAAATTTTTCGCCTGTTTTATCTCCGCTAGAGATAGACTCTGTGTCGATAGACGAATTTAAATTCTCATTCCAATGAATAAATACACAAATACCGTTGTTTAAGGGTCAGACAAATCAAAATCAAACTTAGACTTCAATAAATGTTTATTGATCCATCAACAATATTAATTAAAATATGAAAACAAATGTAGTTTCTTAATTGTATGTTGCGTCTAACATCAACAAACATGGTTGCAGCATCGAATAACCCCGGCTAGTTTGTCAATACAACACCCCCTTTTGGGTTTTCAACAATGTTAAAATATACATTAGAAACATTATTAAAAGTACCATTTTTATAAATAGGCTGAATATTAATTTAAATTAAATGTTTCACTATTAATTTATACAATTATCTATTAAAACTTAGTAAACTATAATTATTCCGTTTAACTTGAACGCTGAAATACCTTTCAAAACAACGTCCCTTTAAAACCAATGTTAAGATAGTATTATTATATAAGAAATCTTATTACAATACTGTTTTTATAAATAGCCTCAGTATATTTAAATTAAATATTAAAATTAATGGATTTATAATTATCCATTAAACTATAAACATTAATTACCCAAATAGCTATGAACACTTTTCGAAAATTAGACAAAACAACATCTCTTTTTAGGCTTATGTTGAAATACTATTGACACATGGCCATAAATGGCCTTGTAGTTACATTTGGATTGAATAATTAAGTATGAATTTGTAATTATATCTCAAGGCTCTCTTAACATTAATTAACCCAACAATACACATACGTAGGAACATACA
>JAGSMR010000318.1:0-50324 GCA_029286605.1 Sericinus montela | reverse complement strand
ATTATTCTTTATTATTGTTTCTTTATTATTGTTTCTTTATTATTCTTTATTATTGTTTCTTTATTATTCTTTATTATTGTTTCTTTATTATTCTTTATTATTGTTTCTTTATTATTGTTTCTTTATTATTCTTTATTATTGTTTCTTTATTATTCTTTATTATTGTTTCTTTATTATTCTTTATTATTGTTTCTTTATTATTCTTTATTATTGTTTCTTTATTATTGTTTCTTTATTATTGTTTCTTTATTATTCTTTATTATTGTTTCTTTATTATTCTTTATTATTGTTTCTTTATTATTGTTTCTTTATTATTCTTTATTATTGTTTCTTTATTATTCTTTATTATTGTTTCTTTATTATTGTTTCTTTATTATTCTTTATTATTGTTTCTTTATTATTCTTTATTATTGTTTCTTTATTATTGTTTCTTTATTATTCTTTATTATTGTTTCTTTATTATTCTTTATTATTGTTTCTTTATTATTGTTTCTTTATTATTGTTTCTTTATTATTGTTTCTTTATTATTCTTTATTATTGTTTCTTTATTATTCTTTATTATTGTTTCTTTATTATTCTTTATTATTGTGTTTTTGCTTTTAGTTGTTATACGGTGGATTCCTTTGTTTTGATATGTAATCCAATGTTTATTATAAGGTGTTAATAAGTTAAACAAATATTGTTACGTCTTTAGCTGGTTAACCGGCGGGATTGGTAGTATGCATCCGCGTATTTTTTTTTGTCTTTATTATAGCAATTTTTATTATATATTTAATGATTATTAATATATTAATTTTATATATTTATTATTATAGATATTGTATCATATTAAGATGTCTGAAGATGATTCATTTCATTCTGCTCTCGATTCTTCTATTAGCTTATCAGATTCGTCCAGTGGACCTGAAACACTGGGTGATCTACTAAACAAAACTTTTGAAAATCTTATGTATTCATTTAATATTTGCCACTTGAATGCACAGAGCATACCTTGTCACTATTCTGATTTTATAGATACCTTCTCTTCAGCTTCAAATGTGCAGGCTATCCTGGTATCTGAAAGTTGGCTTAAGCCTCCACTTTCGACTTTATCATACAGTCTGCCGGGCTTTGTCTTAATCAGAAATGACAGAATAGGTAAGGGAGGAGGTGGTGTTGCAATCTATTTACGTTCGGATATACACTATTGTGTTATTGCATCCTCACCTTCTCAATACTCTGCCTCAGCTGAATATCTGTTTCTAGAAATACATTTAGGGCGTTCCAAGCTCGCTCTTGGTGTTGTTTATTGTCCTCCATGCATAGACTATTTTCCCAGCTTAGAATCAGTCTTAGAATCAGTATGCGCAGACTATTCACATCATATCATAATGGGCGACTTTAATACTGACCTTCTAAAAAATGCTTCACAAGCCGCTAAGCTTACAAACATCTTTTCTTCAGTTAACTTATCCATTCTTCCCTGCGATCCTACTCACCATAATCCTAATTTTCCTGATACCTGGCTAGACCTCATTGTTACCTCCTCTCCTCATTTAACGATTAAATATGGTCAGTTGTCTGCTTCCGGTTTTTCGCACCATGATCTGATTTACCTTGCGTACAAGTTAAAACCTCCAAACCTGAGCCTGAAACTGTTTTGGCTAGAAATTTTGCCAGAATTGATCCTACGGAGTTGGCGAGAGATGCTTCAGCTATCGATTTCTCCTTGGTGTATGGCGCATCATCGGTTCACGACAAAGTCAATATTTTCTCTAATTTAGCTCTAAAACTGTTTGATGCTCATGCACCGGTGAGATCTATGAGGGTGAGGCGGCCGCCAGCCCCTTGGATTACAAGAGGAGTGCGTATGGCAAATGACACGCCGTGATAGAGCGTTTAGACGATTCAAGCGTGACAGGTGTAACGAATATTGGTACTCTATAAAGTTGCTCGGAACCGTTGCAACCAAATGGTAAGAGCAGCGAAGCGGCGATACTTCTATGATAATATTTCCAACTCCTCTTCGGCCGATATTTGGAAATTTCTAAAATCTCTTGGTCTAGGTAAGCAATCTCCTTTGAAAAATAACATTTCCTTCCTCTTAATGCCCTTAACTCACATTTTCAGTAGGTTCTATACTCTCTCCAAACATAAAGTCTCAATCGATTTCAGAAATTAACTCCTTGGCCAACTCTGTACAGGAAACTTTTTCATTCTCGCTTGTCTCTGATAATGATGTTCGTAAAACATTTGATTCCATCAAATCCAAGGCAGTGGGCTGTGATAATTTGAGCCGTGCAATGATTTATTTAGTTTTCGAACAATTCCTGCCAGTCATGACTCACATTATTAATTTCTCTATGTTGTCAGGGTATTTCCTTCATCGTGGCGTAAAGCATTTGTTATCCCACTTCCTAAAGTTGTAAACCCTCTCAACTCAACAATTATAGACCTATTTCTATTCTACCATTTCTATCTAAACTTTGAATCTATCGTGCACAAGCAAGTGTCTACTTTTATTTATAAAAATAATATTCACAGTGAATTTCAATCGGGTTTTCGCCCTGGTCACAGTACAACCACTGCACTTCTCAAAGTTACAGAGGACATTCGAGAGGCTATGGAGAATAGAAAGGTCACTGTGCTTGTCCTTATTGACTTCTCTAATGCGTTCAACATGGTTGACCACGGCATTCTCCTTGCCATGCTTCATAAGCTCAATTTCTCTCCCTTGGTTCGTGAATGGTTTTCTTCCTACCTCTGTGACCGTCAACAGGCTGTTAAATTAGGAAATGATGTATCTGACTGGCATCTGCTCCTGTCTGGCGTACCCCAGGGTGGAATCTTGTCACCATTACTATTCTCCATCTTTATTAATTTTCTCTCTTCTCACCTTAGTTGCTCTTACCATTTATATGCTGATGATCTGCAAATCTACACTCACGCAGACGCCCATAATATAAATGAAGCAGTTGAGAAAATCAATACAGATTTATTAAATTTATGTAGGTGGTCTGGTAGGTTTGGCATACAAGTCAATCCTAATAAATGTCAAGCAATAATATTGGGGAGTATTCGACAACTTTCAAAGATCAATAGTACTTGTATCTCACCTGTCACGATTGATGGGTCTACTATACCATACACACCACACGTAAAAAACCTAGGTATTTACTTTGACTCAAACTTAAATTGGTCTACCCATATACAAAAAATAAGCGGTTCAATCATCTCAAAACTGAGTGTTTTGAATCGACTCAGAAACTTTCTCCCGGTCAAGGTAAAGGTAACTCTGGTGCAATCTCTTATTCTGCCCATTATAGATTATGCTGATGTGTGTTATACTGATCTTAACGAGAATCAATTAGATAAGCTGGACCGCCTAGTTAACAACTGTATCCGTTTTATCTTTTGTCTTCGTAAATTTGATCATGTTTCTTCATTCCGTTGTCAGCTTAAATGGCTTCCTATTCGAGAACGAAGACATACAAGGATACTACTAACAGTTTTCTCAATTTTTATTCGATAATCTTTATCCAGATTATCTGAAACATAAGTTACAATTCCTGAGTGATATGCATAACCGACACCTTCGTTCTTCACAGAATTTGACTCTCTCTATTCCCCTTCACCGTTCCGGTTTCATTTCTTCGTCGTTTGCTATACAAGCTGCGCGTCTATGGAATGCCCTGCCAGAAAAGTTAAGACAGCCCTGTAATAAAACCACATTTAAAAAGAACATTAAGGCTCATTTTCTGCAAAATTTTAATATGTGATTTGTCGTCATCATTAACATCTTAATTATAATCTTTTGTTTTGTAGTTATATGTTTTTATTTTGTATATTTGTATTTGTTTGTGTATGTATATGTTGTATATATACATGTCTGTGTGTATGTACGAATAAATATTTTTGGATGTTTGTGTATGTATATATGTATTTATGTGAATGTAGGTATTGCGCTTTTATATATAGATATTAACATAGCGTTATATTTTTACACAATATATTTTTTTATTGTACGTAACCGCCTTTATCGTTTTCTCACTCCCTAAGGTTGACAGGTAGAGAATGCTCTTAGCATTATGTCCGCCTTTTGATCTTACATTATGGTAATGTTCAATAAAGAATAAATAAATAAATAAATAAATAACTTAATCCAAATCCTTATCAGTTGATGCAGCGTAAAAAATACTTAGACATGCAAACTTTTATATAAGTAAAGTAATTGAAAAATAGGCCTGTTAATGCCCAATTTTGGGCCAAAGTCTACTCTCAAATATTTGACACATATTAGATCAGGGGAATGTATGCCGCGCTGCTCCAGTGCGTATACAGGACGGATTTATTTCCTTCACCGCTGTGCCCAATTTTCGTTGGGTGTCCAGGGAATCGGACCTGAGTTGCTCACGTACTAAATATATTTTTAATTATTCATGTATAGAATAACATCTATAAATAGAAAGCAACAATAAATTGTACTATAAATCCAATTGATTTTGGATGGATCCATACAAGTAGCATTATTTCGTAGTTTATTATAGCATACAATAGACCAGAGATAATTTACAATAATAACAATGAATTCTTAGCAAGGGTAAATTAAGTTTATGCGAATGTTTCTGTTGTTATGCTAATGACGAGCAAATGAAATTAACAGAATATAAGTTTCTACTTATCACATTAACATAATATATACAAATGTATCTTACCCACGCACTACCTACTACGCAATACAGGAGTAGACAGAGGTCTAGACCATTCGTCTTTTCGCCCCACATTTCTCGGAGCCATTGTTTTGGGCTCAGACACGTCCTTGTAACCTATTTTACTCAGTTATACTCAAACATCATAATGTGGGTACTGTTATACGCCGCTCTATCATTCGCCTTTTGCTTACCATTACCTTATTCTGCCCTGTCAGCTTTTCCTTTGTTTTCCTCCCATGCATACCACACACCATTCATTCCAATCCTAACTCTCATCCGCGCCGGTTCATTTTCTAATCCAGTTTAATCAATTGTATTTTTTTAAAAACCTAAATTAAAGGTTCCATATAATATTTGCTGGCAGCTAAAGGGATTAAATAAATCCTCGGTACGCCTCGTTCTATCCAAACAATTTAAAAATAGTGTGTAATAAAAAATACAGTCATAAAAATACTGTAATCGCGGTGCCAGTAAAAATCCGCTGTTTTACCACTACATCATCGCTGTATCGCCGTACCGCTGTTTCTTCGTATTGTCGCGCAGACACCTGCCTAAACGTTTACCCAGCGAAAAGTTACCGCCGTGAAAAACGTCGCAGTATCCCGTTATTGCCGCAGAAACTTGCTTCGAGAACTACTTCTACATCCGGTTCCTGAAAGACTACTGGGTGCCGTCAAAAATGTTACTGCTACTCCTGTGAGTCGTAAAATTTTAACTGTATATCATACTGTGGTTTGAGTGCATTTCGTGACCGTTGTGGCATGGTACTTCGTGTCGACATCAAAAACTTTAATACTACAAAATTAATATCTGTGTTTGTTAAATATTATTAATGTTTTCATACTCTATATCGCATAATTCAGAATAAAGTAATAAGATAATAATAATTTAGCTCATACACCAGTTAAATTATAATTCTATTCTAATTTAAAAGAGTCACCCGGCAATAGATATTAGACACGCTGAGTAGTCGCTCATCGCCCACGCATCATTTACTAGGAATTGATAACGCCGTCTCGCATTCGAGCCACTGTACCTTTTATAAGACTATTTTAATTATCGAGTTATAACCTTGGCATTACGCTCAGTTTTATTTTACTATAACAGGTACGCTTATGTCAAAAACGAGAGAAGTGAAAGACATAGATTTAGAAGTGAAAATGTCCGACATAGATTTAAATGTTTTAATTAAATTTATTGGGACCTTCGACGGTTCCAGAGACACGCTAATTCCGTTCTTAAATAACTGCCGAAATGCAATTAATTTGGCAACAATCACTCAACAAGACATACTTTTAAATATATACTAAGTAGATTAACAGGGAAAGCCGAATCCGTGTGTGCAATTAAAGAATTTACAAAATGGTCCCAACTCGAAGAATTTTTGAAAACACAATTTGGTGATAGGAAACATTACGCCCACTTATTATCCGACTTACAAAGTTGTAAACAACATCCTAGCGAAAATGTTAGCCAATATTCCCTGAGAATAGAATCTTGTTTATCGAAATTACTTACGGAAATAAATATCACGATACCTACCAAAAAGAAAGACGAACTATCCGGCCAAGTTGCCACAATGCAGGACTTAGCGCTCAATCGATTCATGATGGGACTCGACCCTCGGTTAGCAAAAATAGTGAGATGTCGTGACCCATCCACTTTAAACGAAGCAATAAATTTTGCTGCAGCAGAAGAAAAAATATTAGGTATTAAATATAAGAGAAATGAATTTTCACACACTGAATCCAGTACCTCGTACAGGCCGAACTTTAATTCCTCGTCCTCTAGACCACAAGGGCCAACGTCATCCGCTAGGCCTCAAGGCCAATCATATTTCACAAGACAGGGTCAAGGTCAGTCTCCTAACTCCCAATCCCCTGTGTGTAGATACTGCAAAAATATTGGCCATACTATCGAAAATTGCCGCAAGCGGCAATACAATAACAGTCGCCGCAATTCTAATTTTAAAAATAATTATACCCCTCCGAATAACAACAATAATTTTTATCGTCCTGTTCATAACGTGACTTACGAAAACACTAACAATATCCACGAGGATGGATATGACACAGTAGATACCGCGAATTTAAACGAATAAAATTTCCTGATAGGTGTCGCGCAGGAAATCCGAGTTCTAAAGTCGATACCAAACCCCCTAAATCCACTGAATCTAATACTAAATCCACTGAATCTAATACTAAACCCACTGTATCTAATAATAAATCCACTGAATCTAATACTAAATCCACTGAATCTAATACTAAATCCACTGAATCTAATACTAAATCCACTGTATCCAATACTAAATCCACTGAATCTAATACTAAATCCACTGAATCTAATACTAAATCCACTGTATCTAATGCCAACTCAGCTGTTCCTTTTACCATATCCACTCACCTAAACCTACCAAACATTGTTACACGCACAGCCCCAGTTCCTTCCGGAAAACCCATGTCAATCACTGGACCAATAAATAATGATAAGGATATCAAAATTTTTCAAATTAACACCGCCAATAACATACTACTTCCCATTGTAAAAATAAATACTTCACTATCTGATGTACCACTCACTCTTTTAGTTGATTCCGGCGCCTCAGTAAGCCTCATCAAATCAGCTTGTCTACCTAAATCGGTCAAGTTAGTAAAAGAACTCATACATCTTAAGGGTATCGATCCCGGTAAACATGGCCCTACGAAAACTCTGGGATACTTAAACTTAAAAATACATCATAAGTTCCCAACAACTGCCTATACAACATTATGTCATAAATTTCACGTAGTTGACAAAATTCATCTTCCTTTTGACGGAATAATCGGAACGGATATGCTTAATTATTTTGGTTGCAATATCGACTATAACAAAAACCTACTTACCATCGGTGATACCCATATACCACTGCAATTCCATGAACCAATTTATTCTCTACCTCCTAGATCAGAAACAATGATTGAATGCTCCGTCTCCAATCCTGAAATAAAAGAAGGATTAGTCCTTGATCAGAAACAATTCGGAAATATCCTTATTGCGAATTGTCTAGTTAGGGTAAAAGAAAACAATAGAATCAATATATCAGTAATAAACACTTCCGACTCACCTGTAACATTTAAATCAAATTTAAATATTCAACTGACTCCTATAAACCCTGATAATATAACTAATTCACCTCACTCTAACTCACTTATCTATTCTATAACGGAGCATCAAAGCCAAAATAATGACTCATACCTCCGAACTCAAGACGTTTTGAACCTTCTCCGAACTAGACACTTAAATATAGAAGAAGCTAATGCCCTACATGATATATGTTCCGAATATTCAGATATATTCTATATTCCCGGAGATAAACTAACATATACAACTGCAGTTAAACATGAAATAAGAACTACGTCCCAGAACCCAATTCATGTAAAATCATATCGTTTCCCCGAAATTCACAAACCAGAAGTAGCCAAGCAAATTGACCAAATGTTAGACCAGGGAATAATAAAACCATCTATGTCTCCATGGTCCTCTCCAATTTGGGTAGTCCCCAAGAAGTTAGATGCCTCAGGAGAACAGAAATGGCGGGTAGTTATAGATTATCGGAAACTCAATGACGTCACTGTAGGAGATAGTTACCCACTCCCACAGATATCAGAAATTTTAGATCAGCTAGGGCAAAGTAAATATTTTTCGACACTCGACCTCGCTTCTGGATTTCACCAAATCCTCATGCATGAAAAGATGCACCAAAACAGCCTTTAGCGTGCCTCAAGGGCATTACGAATTCACTCGTATGCCATTTGGCCTTAAGAATGCACCTGCAACATTTCAGCGACTTATGAATACCGCACTCGCTGGCCTCCAAGATATCCGCTGCTTTGTGTACCTAGACGACGTGGTAATCTATTCACATGACCTTAGTAGCCACATCGAGAACCTACAAATAGTCTTTCAACGCCTAAGCAAATTTAATTTAAAATTGCAGCCCGACAAATGCGAATTCCTGCGCCGAGAAGTAGCTTATCTATGCCATGTCATCACAGAAAAAGGTGTTAAACCAAATCCGGAGAAAGTTGAAGCTGTTACTAAATTTCCAAACCCCAAGAGCCCCAAAGACATTAAATCTTTTCTCGGCCTTGTTTCGTATTATCGTAGATTTATTCCTAATTTCTCCAAAATCTCTAAACCTCTGACTCATCTCCTTAAAAAGGACGTTCCTTTTATTTGGGAAAATCAACAGCAAGTCGTATTCGATGAACTTAAACACAAGCTAACCTCAGCGCCAGTCTTGATATACCCAGACTTTTCCAAAACCTTTGTTCTGACTTGCGACGCTTCTAATTACGCAATCGGTGCAGTCCTTTCCCAGGGACCAAAAGGGCATGAAAGGCCAATAGCGTATGCATCTCGGACACTCAAATGCACTCGGACAATAAAAGCGAAATTAATTATAATACCACAGAAAAAGAACTTCTTGCTATACTTTTTAGTTGTAAAACTTTCCGCCCATATCTATACGGCCGTAAATTTTATATTATTACCGATCATAGACCACTGACCTGGCTCATGAATCACAAAGACCCAGGCAGTAAACTTCAAAGATGGCGTCTCAAACTTTCAGAATACGAATATGAGATAGCCTACCAAAAGGGTAAACTAAACGCAGCCGCCGACGCACTTTCCCGATACCCCGTTAATCCCATTGAGAACATTGACCCACTGAATTTAGACGATAATATCAGCCCTTTTGATGGTGATCGTAATATAGACTTCAGCCCCTTTAACCTACCTGATATCACTCGAGATCAACAGCCACTGCTTCCAAACCCACAGGTTCCTGAAATAACTAACTCTGATATCAACTTACCCACAGCAACCCCTAGTCCACAGCTTGTTTCCGATTCCAATATCAACCAACCTTCTACTTCCCGCCTAGTTCCTCAGTCGGCCGATGACTTACCATTGGAATCACACTTTGACGATGACCCTCCTTTGACGACTTCACCAACCCAAGACAGCCCGAACCACGACGGACCTGAAAACAGACAAAATATACTTAGTAATAATTATGCACAATTTTTAAAAACAATAAATAGCAAAACATTTATTTTTGACACCAAAGTTTTAGAAAGCAATTCTAGTATTCTTAAAAGCAATGACACAATAATTGTTATACCAACCTCCATTAATCTTGACGAAAGAATATATAGAATAAATACTAACTGAAATAGACGGAAAAAATGAAATTTTAAGTAAGGAACGGACCTTACACTCTTACCTTAATTTTGTTCATAACGGTCGCTCTATTTATTTTCTTTTTACCAAAGTCAATCACTTTGACAACGCGAGTTATGAAGACATATATACATGCCTGCGAAATCTACGTAACTCTCTTATCCAAAAAACTGCAACCCCAATAAGTATAACTGATTTTAAGGACCCTTTCGAATCTCACTCCTACACAAAGCTATATAACATCATTCTATTTCTTTTCCATAATACTAATATTCTCGTCACAATCCACCGCAACACCATTATATTCCCTACATTAGTGAAATAAAAAAAATCCTCCGCGAAAACCACGACATTCCCATCGCCGGTCATTTAGGCAGTGTAAGGATGTTAAAGCGAATCCAAGAAAGGTATCACTGGAAAGGGATGCGTAGCGATATCGAGAATTATGTAAAATCCTGTAAACTTTGCCAAGAAAATAAAGCACTCCGTAAAATTCATAGTCCATGCAAGTCCTATGCAAATAACCACAACATCTAATGCCCCTTTCCAACGTCTAGCGCTGGACATAGTTGGTCCACTACCGGAAGCGGGTCCAGCTAAACTAAAATACATACTTACCCTGCAAGATGAACTCACCAAATTTTCACTAGCATATCCTATCAGGTCGACTACAGCTGAAGAAACCAGCGAATGCCTATTACACTTTATATCACTGTTCGGAATTCCCAAAACCATTTTAACAGACCAAGGCACTAACTTCACTGCAGAACTTTTTAAGAAGACATGTGAACATCTAAAAATAAAACAATTGTGGTCAAGTCCATATCATCCACAGACACAGAGTGCACTTGAACGTAGTCACTCTACCTTGAAAGAATACCTTAAATCCTTTGTAAATGAAGATCAAGACAATTGACCCCGCTACGTTTACACTGCCATCCTCGCTTATAATACTAATGTTCACTGCACAACAAATTATACACCTTACGAACTTGTATTCGGCCATAAACCTTTTATCCCGGACTCGGTTTATCATTCACCTCCTAATGTTACTTATCCAGAATATTTAAAAATGCTTTGTCATCGTCTTAAACTTTCAAGAGACGAAGCTATTGAAAACATTCAAAATTCAAAAGAAAAATCAAAATCCTATTACGATAACCATTCAAGACCTGTACGATACAAGATAGGAGATCTCGTTTACTTAAAGAACCATCTCCGGCTTAGAAAAGCGCAATCTCCATTGTGGAAAGGCCCATACAAAATTCTAACAGTACATGATAATAATACCGCAACTCTTCTTATCAATCGTAGACACGTAAGGCATCACTTTGATCAAATTAAACTAGCTACAGCTAACTCTGTTTAGGTTAACTTACTCTAAGAGTTTAAATTATAATATTCCCTTTTTCAGAATAACACTGCCAATGCGATTTCCGCTCGTCACTTCACAGGAATTTATTCAATCCATCGACAACAGCCCCGGTATTTATTTCGACCCCTCTGGAACGGCAAAAATAATAAGTGACTATACGCACATTATAATTCCAGTAGATATTTCATTTGCAACATCTCATATCGAAAACATAAAGTCTGTTTTCGGCACAACACGCTTTCTATGTCAAAAAAGCGAATTAATGAAAAACTATGAGTGCAACAATATGATACAACCACTTGAAGTTTTATTTAGAGATATAATTCGTGATTACAATTCTGTCTCACATCTTTTACCTCTTCATTCTAAAAGATCTGCTTGGTTCTCCGCTGTAGGAACTGTTTTTAGACATGTATTCGGCACACTAAATGAGGATGATGCACTTGAGTATAATCAAGCTATTAGAAAACTACAAAACTCAGACAGAGAGTTGGTCACTAAACTTGCTCAAAACATTTTCATTTCTAAATCTGCCATCGCGAATTTTAATCGGTCAGTAGCAGAGCTAAATAAGAACCAGTTCCTTTTAAATGATGCCATGGAAAAGATATCGCTAGCTGTTCAAAACATTTCGGAAGTGACTAATTCCATGTATTTTCGAAATAATCTTAATGAAATACTGCAAGTTCATTTATTAACATTTTCATATAAAATGGAATAAATAAATAAATAAATATCTTCACGCAATTCCCAATACAGGGGTAGACAGAGGTCGAGTCTAGACAATTAAGTCCCTTCGACCCACCTTTCACCGAAGATATTTTCGGGACAACGTGACAGGTGGTGAGCCCATCGCCGCCTTTATGTCCAAGCCAACGATATTCGTACATAAGTTTTTGAAAAACTCATTGGTACGAGCCTACCAACTGGGGATCGAACTCGGGTCTATTGACTCGAAATTCCGACCACCCAACCACTCGGCTATCGTGACTTATGAAAATGGAAGATATTGTAAATAGCATTTTATTCGCAAAAAGTAACACTTTACATCCCTCAATTCTTACTTCACGACAACTCTTTAATGAGATCATGAGTAACATCAAGAACTTACCCAAACATAAGGAATTCCCGTTAGAATTGAACATAGACAACGTTCACTCATTGATCAACTTGTCAGATATTATATCATACTATCTTAACGATAAGTTAGTTTTTGTGCCTATGGTTGGCATTAAAATGCCTATGGTTGATCTAGCTACCTATAATTTATATAGATGTGTATCCTTACCAGTTCCACATGATATCAAAAGCCAAACTCTTTCGCTTTGATAAGCGCATATAAACCATATATAGGATTAAGTGAAGATCGTAAAACGTACTTTTATTTAGATAATTTAGATATTTCATGTAAAGTAATTATTAATAAGCTTCTTATTTGTAAATCTATCGATGTTTCTAGTGTCATAACGAATCCCACTTGTGAAACTGATCTAATGACCAAAGTAATTAATGTACTCCCTAGTAATTGTAAAACGTATTTCATATTTGGCAATATTAATATTTGGCACAAGCTAAATGGCAACAATTGGATATTTACGCAATCAAATCCAGTTAAACTTACTGTTGAATGTAACTCAAGTTATGTAAAGGACAATGTCATAACAGGGACAGGAATCTTAACTCTAGAACCGACATGTGTCGCATTTTGTAAACAAATTAAATTAGAAGCAAAAGAAAATATTAAAATTATTACTAAGCCTGTTATCTCAAATTTTAACATTATCAATGACACCTGTTGCAACATGAACAAGTTCTCAAAATTAAAACTCGACATCTCACAATCCAAAATTGAAAATGTAAATTTTGACAACATAAAATTCATTGAATATAATTTACCAGATCAATTACAAATGGATGATGACTATCCGCTTCCTGATGACACGGTCCTCAATTATACTGGTTTCTCCATTAGCTTAATCACTATAATCATAGTTATATGTATTATTGTTAAAATTACTAATAAATGTTCATTTTTATGTGAAAATAAATTAAATGAACCGGTTCCCGAAAACATATCCCTTCCAGCACTTATTCCAACCACTCCACCCCTCTTACGCGCTACCTAATTAACATAAATATATTTATATATACCTACATATGTATATATTACATACTACCTTTCCCTTCCAAAACCTTGTTTCTAGCAAACTCACTTTGTAACCGTGAGTTTACTTTTGTTGGGGGAGGTGTTATACCCCGCTCTATCATTCGCCTTTTGCTTACCATTACCTTATTCTGCCCTGTCAGCTTTTCCTTTGTTTTCCTCCCATGCATACCACACACCATTCATTCCAATCCTAACTCTCATCCGCGCCGGTTCATTTTCTATTCCAGTTTAATCAATTGTACTTTTTTAAAAACCTAAATTAAAGGTTCCATATAATATTTGGTGGCAGCTAAAGGGATTAAATAAATCCTCGGTACGCCTCGTTCTATCCAAACAATTTAAAAATAGTGTGTAATAAAAAATACAGTCATAAAAATACTGTAATCGCGGTGCCAGTAAAAATCCGCTGTTTTACCACTACATCATCGCTGTATCGCCGTACCGCTGTTTCTTCGTATTGTCGCGCAGACACCTGCCTAAACGTTTACCCAGCGAAAAGTTACCGCCGTGAAAAACGTCGCAGTATTCCGTTATTGCCGCAGAAACTTGCTTCGAGAACTACTTCTACATCCGGTTCCTGAAAGACTACTGGGTGCCGTCAAAAATGTTACTGCTACTCCTGTGAGTCGTAAAATTTTAACTTTATTGTATTTTTAAAAACCTAAATTAAAGGTTCCATATAATAGTACATTATGATGTTTGAGTCTTATGGGTATAAGATCCCTTCACAATTTTATAATATAATTGCTTTTGCCCGCAAGTTTGTACACGTGGAAGGAGCGTGTCTTTACGTTTTTATTTGGATGTGCAATAAATTAGTTTTAGATGTATAGCCTTCAATCAAACGCACACAAGGGTGAGTATTTCTTCAAACTTATTTAAGGACTGGTTGACACGCTTGCAGATGTTCTGCCAAATTTTGAATAAATTTGGTCGATTTTTTTTATTGATCTAAAAATAATCCGCAGCTTCGGCTTTGGTAAAGACTTATCAATGAGTCTAATGCTTGGGGAATTCAATATATTTAATAATATATTCACGTGATTCCCAATACTGGATCAGACAGAGGTCTAGACAATTAAGTTCATCCGAGAGTCTCCATCGTTATGTTCAAGCCAACGATATAAATCGTGCATAATTTTTGAAAAAAAAAACAATTACTACGAGCTACCACCTGGGGATCGACTACTATTTCTTAACTCGAATTCCTAAAAAATTCATGTCATATATTTCGTAGACAGTAGATAAAGCTTTTAATGCAAAGTCACGTGCTACAGCTAGTCTTACATCATCACACCGATCGTAAAATCTGACACATGTTTAACAACGAAGATGAAATTGCGTGATATTCTGCAAAATGTAAGTAACTTCGCAAACGTTAGGGAAGTATCATTATTTTAATACACTTGAACGCTTGATTCGAAACGATAAGTCGTTAAAAATAAATTTACTAAAGTTTCAGGCATATTTTGTGCGAGCTTAAGTCCGCGACTTCGCCTGTTTTAAAGAACATTTTAAGGGAGACTTTTTAAAAGAGATTTTCATCTCGGTAAAAAGTAGGTTATAATCCTCCCAAGGGATCGGTGTATTCTTAACCCCAAAAATCATTTAAATCGGCTTAATGTGTTTGTCCTGAAGGCGTAACAAACAAACAAAGGCTCATTGGTATTTATAACAGTAAGGATTTGTTTAAAAATTTTAAATGTAAGTTAGGTTTCTAAGGCGTTATCTGCTCTTAGGTCCCAGAGGGACCTAAGTGTATATGCAGTGCGAACTATCGATAACGGGTTAGTCATGGCAATCAAGTGCAACAGTTGTGCGAAGTTTTTATCGCCAGTAGACGGTGCAAAGTGTAGTAAATGTATGTCACTGTATCATCGACAATGTGCCCTCTTAAGTCCAAAAGCACGAATCCCTTCCAAGTGGCTTTGTCACAGCTGTAAGCCAAAGCCATTATCCATTGTAAAAAATGCCACCACAGAATCCGGCAGCTCATCTAACTCAGATTTCCATGATGCGATAATTGATAGCACCCTTACTACTAATACTGCTCAGACCTTGGTTCACGAAATTAAACTTTTACGTATACAATTGGAAAATGTGTGTACAGAGATGGCTGGCTTCAAGCAAGAAGTAACTAAGATGAATTCTACTTTTGTAGAATTTAGTAAGAGGTTGAGCAGCATGGAAGGAAGGGTAGAAACGTTGGAACAAAACACCTCTAAAGTACAATTCGCATATCCAATCAGTAGTATAGATACCGCAATTGTACAACTACAAACCAAAATAAATGATAGTGAGCAAAAGTCCTACTGCAATGATATAGTTATATCGGGAATCCCAGAGGAGAGAGACGAAACTCCAATTAATTTAGTCACATCCATAGCGAAAAAGCTAGATGTTCACCTAGAGGAACGCGATATTATATGCGCCGATCGACTGAGAAGGCGACGAAGACTGGGTGTAAGCGTAGGGCATGCTAACAGTGAGCTGCGGACGGGTCTTATCGTCGTAAGACTTTCCCGTCACATTCCTCGGGATCACCTGCTGCAAGCAGCGCGTAAACGTCGAGACGTCGATACGTCTGGAATAGGTTTGATTTCGTCTCCTCGGCGGTTTTTTATAAATGAACGCCTCACGCATGCAAACCATAAGCTTTATCATAAAGCGCGAGATCAAGGTAAACAAAAAGGTTGGCAATTTGTATGGACTCATAACGGACGTATATTCGCCAGGAGAGAATCCGGCTCTGCAGCTTGTCTTATTAGAAATGAGGGTGACGTAATAAAATTTTTTGGCGACAATTAATTTGCTCATACTGTTTACTAATTTATCATCCATTCTTTAGTGTTCTTTTAATTTTTTTTTTTTATTTTTTTTACAAAATATATTTTTTACAGACGCTGTATTAGTTTCGAAGGCAGTAATTGCCAATAGAGGATAGATCTGATATTTTATTTCATGTGATTAAACTGCGTAGTATAGTAATAATGATTATAGCAAGTAGAAAAACCTATGTACTTATATAAGATTTTTTTTAAATTGAAATTTATTCCAAAAATTATTTTTAAAGAAGTGTGAATATTTATTGGTTGTGTTATATTTTTTTTATGTATAATCGTGTACTTCATGCTGAAATTAGTGTCCGAAGTACACTCCAAGGACTCACTGAAAAATCAGTGCTGTATTTGCAGCTAATGCTGAGTGAGGGCCTTTTTGTGTATATGCTGCAGTATAAAATGTACGGCTTGTCAAAATTAAAATTCTTATTTTTTATTTATGAAATAACCTGTGTAATGTAGTGTTTAAGTAAGTTGAACTGTTTTTTCTTTGTAAAATGCTGTTATTTATGCGCAAATAAAGTTATTCCATTGTATTCTATTCTATATATATATATATATATATATATATATATATATATATATATATATATATATATATATATATATATATATATATATATATATATATATATATATATATATATATATATATATATATATATATATATATATATATATATATATATATATATATATATATATATATATATATATATATATAAAACATGTCCGACACATTTTTACTCTGTGGTGTAAGCATAAGAATAACAGTCCAACTCTTTCCGTCGCAAGGGTCCACTGAATGTGAAAGCTTAGTAAATCGTGGCAGGATAATCATCACGAAAAAAAGCAGAGGAAAATATAGCAAACTAACAACTGCAGGCAAAGGTGTGTGGTGTCCGCTTGTCAAGCGAGGCTATAATTATATCTTCTTTACGAAACCTATAGAATCCAATAAAGGAATTTTAGAGACTTTTAATACGTATGTCTCTAGATCCCGATCAGTTCAATACAGCAAATCACTTTTTTACATGGTCACGGGTCTGGGCGTTAGTTGAACTTTTCGATTCATATTATTGATTAGACATTGTTCGATTCCATAACACAAGTGTTTTAGTTTTTTAGTAGGGAATCAGAGCAATGTGTGTGATGTTTTTTATTTAAGTATTTATTTATTTCATCAAGTTTATCCTAGCGGGATTTGAATTAGCAACTTACAAGTAAGTAGAATTCACAAATAAAACACAAACGGTCCTCTATAAGTCGCACCTTATTTCCTCATTATTTGTAATTTTAGACGAGCTACACACAATGGCGCGCTTGGTACGAAGTGCAAATTAAGAGTGGGTTGGGTAAATAATCACGAGAGGGCTCTGTTGCAAAATGTTGATCCAAATTGTCAAGGACTTTTCAGGGGAACGTGGTGGAAGATTTGTAAACATCCTCCCAACCTTGATGAAAAAAGGTTTTGTTTTTATTGCAGTGCACCTGTAATTCTGTTCGTTTTGTTTTTTTATTGAAAGTTCTATGGTCGCGATGAGCAAAGACACTGAGAACATTTTAGCGTAAAGCTTAAAGCTTTAAAATTATTACAGCGTAGGAATAAGATAACTCTTTTCATCCCCTATGTGTCGTAAGAGGTAGGAAAGTCTTCAAAATATCATTGGCTGCCCACTGATGGCACATCATAAAATATTTTTGGTGCATTATTTGTTTCTGACCCCATTACACAATTGCTTTAGCTGCTTTAGGTTAAGAGATATGTATGTGATGTTGTCCTTAACTATTTATGTATGTATTTATTTATCAACATACGCAATACATTACACATCTAATTATTGTGATTTTTTAATATGTTACCGTTATGTACCCTAGTAATGAAATTTCCTATAACGGAGAAGAAACAAGCGAAAGGAACAATATGCCCTCTTTCTATTATTTATTTTTAACAATGGAAAAATAATATTGCATATATAATTATTACAAATAGTATGGGAAAAATCCAGAGTTACAATAATTTTTGTAATATATGCTATATTATATAACTTTACAGTACTATGTTACATAATGACCCTTTAACAAAGTTTTTCTTTAACAAACTTATAACCTATTGATAGGTACAGCATGAATGTTTAAAAGGCGTTACACAAAAATATGATAATGTATGATAAATGGTCACCTTTAATTTGGTGAGCTTACTGTTTCAGATGGCAAAATCTGATTTCTCTGCTGAATGGTCACTGCAAATGACACGGGTCTATGAAAATTGCAACGTCGATCTACTCGATTTACTTTAATATGTCGTATAAATGTGGATTCAAATATATCAACTGGGTAAGCCCAACAGGCTTTTTGTTTCTGTAGCGAAAAGACTGTCGAGTTAACTTTTCGAGCGTTTACCTGTGAGCGTTAGGCGGAGAGTTAGCTGGTTTTACACCCTATTACTATATATCAAATCAATCATCAATTAAAGGTCACATCATTAATTGTTAACTACGCAATATGTAAGTCTCCATATTATTTGAACATCAAAACATTTTCAAAGTAGAATACTGGGAGTGTGCACAGTCCCCAACTATATAATAGTCAACATAAACAACTTGCTATACGCAGAGTTAAATTCTAACTTAACAGCTAGACTATTTTAAACTCAAAGAAACAGAATAGAGATCCAAATATACAAAATAATAAAACGTATATACCACAGAATTTAGTAACACTCGAAACATTTTGCGGTAAAGTATTTCCACGCGACCATTCCGAGTTTTAGAGTTTAATTCGACAAAATTTGCGGCAAGGGACGAGACATTCGACAATTCAGTTACGAAGTGGCGTACTTAGTTTATATGGCGAATTTAGTTTATAGCTTGTAATAATATTTTTGGTTTTTAATTTTGTAAGTCATGTGAAGCTTAGGCCGTTTTAATTAAAAAACATTTCAGTCGATTATTGCAAATTCTCTAGATAATAAAAGCTACCAAACATTCATTCACAAATTCATCAAACCGTCTCATTCACTCACATACATACATTACGACCTATAAAAGGACATCGTAGAACTTAGGTCTCTCCGCTTAGCAAGCGGATTGGAACAAATCAAGTTACAGAGATTTGTTTTTCATATCTTCACTCATTTTCTAATACTCGAAAAGCTGGAAGTCTCTTTAATTCAATTTTCAGAGGCCCGTAAGATTCCGGAGATTACTCGCGTTTTAACTGTTATTTTCTATACGTATATATATACAAGTATATGTTCGAATATAAGTCTATTGTGTATAGTGATATGTCACATAGACTACTTAATCCCAAAAAATACGATTATGTTTGATATGTTATATTGGCGCTCAGGAAGATTAAGGTTTACTCTTAAGAGATAATTTCAGCATAACACGTTCATCTAAACACGGAAGACAAGATTTATCAACGGCACAAAATAATTTACTTTCGACTGGAACTCGAGGCCAAGCTTAATAAGGCACAAACCCGTACTGACTTGTGTGATGTTTAACTAATGAACTCCCAGAAATTTAATTCTTTGACGTAAATACACCGTGTTTTCGAAATATATCCAATGAATCATTTATGTATCTTGCTCATTTACATATGTAACGGTTTCTTAGACTCTTAAGTATGTTGTTTAGTAATTAACTCGTTTTTCCAATACTGGGGTAGACAGAGGTCTAGACAATTAATTCCCTTCGACTCGCCTTTCATCTAAGATTATTTGTGGGAAGTAAGATCATTACAGGAAGCGAATTGTCAAGATACACTGCAGACTATCACTGATTATTTTTAGGACTGGTATTATTAATAAAAAAAAAATATCTTCACACCATTGGGAGTCATGTAGGTCTAGACAAGTCCTATCGACCCACCTTTCACCAAAGACATTTCTTAGGTTAACTTGACAGGTGGTGAAGGCGTTACCATTTTTTTTGTCCAAACCAACGATATAAATCGTACTTAAGTCACGATAGCCGAGTGGTTGAATGGTCGGAAATACGAGTCAAGAGACCCGAGTTCGATCCCCAGATGGCAGGCTCGTACCAATGGGTTTTTCAGAAACCTATGTACGAATTATATCGGTGGCTTGGACATAAAGAGGGCTACGGGCTCACCACCTGTCACGTTGTCCTGAAAATATCTTCGGTGGAAGGTGGGTCAAAGAGACTTAATTGTCTAGACTAGACCTCTGTCTACCCCTGTATTGGGAATTGCGTGAAGATATTTATATATTTATTTATTTTATTTATTTCAGTTTTTGAAAATCCATTGGTACGAGCGTACCACCTAGGAATCGAACTCTGGTCTCTTTACTTGAATCCCGATCACCCAACCACTCTCTTTTCATGACTTTATTATTAGAGATATTATTAAATATTTCTTTATTTATATTATTTTATTTATCTTCACGCACAATCCCTGACGGGGTAGCCAGAGAGAACAGATCGCCAAGTGTCACGATCCCTACATACTTCTTTCGCTTCTTTCAGATTCATCATCTTCTTCATACATGCACGTCTAGGTATCCGAGTACTCTTGACCCTCCTCTCTTCGAGCAATTTGCTCACATGGTCTTCGAAAGTTATTCTCGGTCTACCTCGACACCTTTTAATATTAACTTTCGCGCTATATATTTTCTTCACCATTCGGTCTTCACTCATTCGCTCAACGTGCCCAAACCATCGAAGCACGCCCTTATCCATTTTTGAGACAAGGTCATCTTTCAAACCTGCCATATTGCGAATCTCTTCGTTTCGCTTTCGGTTGGCCATGGAAAGGCCGCACATTTTACGAAGAGATCGCATCTCCACTGCATTCAACCTGCTTTTATGCTTCTTCTGGCATACCCAGGTTTCGCTGCCATATAACAAAGTCGGTACCAACACTGCGTTATGTATTGCAAGGCGTGCACTTTTCACAACGCCTTGCCTTTTGATTAACGCAGTCAGGGCACCATTGACTTTGTTCCCGGCAGCGACACGCCTGTCCATCACATCACATCTTCCATCCCGGCTAAACGCACTCCCCAAGTATACAATTCCATTCACCTGTTCTAGACATTCCTGATTTACCCAAATTTCGCACTTCGTTCTTTCTTCGTCCCTTTCAAATACCAGAACCTTAGTTTTATTAGCATTCAAACGGAGACCATTAATTTCACATTCTTCTTTCATACACGTGACTAATGCCTGCAGTTCTGCCTCTGATGGTGCTATAAGCACTGCATCATCAGCATAAAGCAGACAATTTACTTTTATGTCACCCAATTTCACACCCAAACAGCTATCTTTCAGCTTCTGTAAACAGCTGTCGAGATACAGTATGAATAGCCAGGAAGACATGACACAACCCTGTTTTACGCCCGTTTGGACGCTAAACGTGGGTGACTGGTCATGCCCTACCCGCACACAGGCTTTACAGTCACAGTAAAGTGACTGCACAGCCCTTAGCAATCGACCATCCACACCATACCCCGGCAACAGTTCCCACATTTTCTTCCTTAAAACCTTATCAAATGCTTTCTCAGGATCCACAAAAGTACAGATAATCTTCTGGTTATCAGTCAGAAGCTTCTCCGTGATCATGCGGAGAGAAAACATTTGATCCGTGCATACTCTTCCAGGTCTAAATCCGCATTGTGCCTCCCATAGAAATCTTTCCGATTTATCTTGCATCCTACGTGTCAAAACCTTCGAGTAAACTTTACTTGCTAAACTGGTCAAGCTGATCGCCCGATAGCACCCGCAGTCATAATGTGAACCTTTACCTTTATATAAAGACACAATGACCGCGGATCGCCAATCATCCGGAACACCCCCGTTCGCCAGCACAAATTGCACAGCAGATGAAAGCTGTCCCAGACGCGTGGCCCACCATACTTGACCATTTCAGCAGTAACTCTGTCTAGTCCCGCAGCCTTACCACATTTCAAACTTCTAATCGCACATTCAATCTCTTTCATACTGATGACCTCAGTGTCATCGAGGTCCGAGTCTGGCATACCAGTCACGGCGTCACCCCCGGATCCCTCACTAAGATCATCACACGCATACATCTCTCTATAAAATTCGCTCCATCGCTGCATGACGTCCGATTTTTCTGAGAGGACGTCATTGGTTCCCGAAAGCACTTTATTCATTCTAAGGCTGTCGCACCACTCCGGTCCTTCCAACCTCTTTCCAGAAGAGTTTGGAGTTCTCCTTGAAGTTGTGCGACAACCTTTCGTCCGCTTCCATTCTACTCCTTTCACGCACTTCCTCAATCAATGCTTTCGTGTGAACTTTCTGGAGCTTATATCTTTCTTTCCTCTTCTCTCTCATATCCTTATCATTACTAGAGGCCAAGTAGTCTAACCATGCTTTCTTCTTCTTATTTACAGCTTCTTTCACTTCGTCATTCCACCATGCATCACCCTATTTACTACTACCTCTTTCACAGTTCCATACACGTCTTCCGCTGCACTAACCATTCCATCTCTAAGGCTCTGCCATATTTCTTCCACACATTCTTTCCTAACACCAATGCTGTCCAGCTTTTCGGCTACCCTTGCTTGATATTTATTCCTAGTGTCCGCTTCCTGAAGCTTCCAGCTTCGATGCTACCGACCGACTGTGGTTCTGGTATCGTTGTCCGGTGGCGCCAACCCGCGAACAGACCCTAAATCTAGTAATCACTAGGTAGTGATCCGTTCCCAGGTCAGCACCTCGGAACACCCGCGTATCCATCACCTGTTTTCGCAGTCGGTCATCCACCAGGAATAAATCGATCATACTTCTCTCATTCTCTCTTGTTCTAGTATACATATGGATTTTCTTGTGACTAAACATAGTGTTTGTCACAAGAAGACCTTTTCCTTGCATACAGCCAGTATAAGCTTGCCAGCATCGTTAACCCTTTTATCGCCAACATTCCAAGCACCGACTCGTACCCTGGCCGAGCGGTACCAACCCATCCATTCAAATCACCACATACAACAATTCTTTCGTTTCCTCTAACCAAGTCTAGAACTTCTCTTACATTCTCCCTAAACTCCTCCAGCTCAGCTCTGGACGACGAAGCCACCGGCGCATAAACAGCCAAAAGGAATAACTTCGTCAGTCCCAATTTAAAGCGAACCCAGAGAAGTCTCGAGTTCACAACCTTATATTCAGTCATAACATCGACCAATCGAGACGACAGCAGCACCCCCACTCCCTGGCAGGCGCTCTCGCTCTCCGGGACTCCGGACCATAGAGCTAACGCCCCGCCAGGGAGCTCTTCAGTACCACTGCCCTTCCGCTTGGTCTCCGACAAACACACGGCATCTAATTCTCTTTCTTTCATTATTTCAATCAACTCATTCGTCTTATCTCTCATGCCTCCTCTAACATTCCACGTGCCAACTCTGCACTCCGTCCTCCACCTTCCGCCGTGTCGGGCTGTGCGTGACGGGTGGCGGTCCCCATCGCCGCTTTGCGCGCTGCATTTCACACCAACGGGGACGAACTGGTGTGCGTCGCCTTGGGGGGACGCCCTAACCCTCGTTGGCATGGGTGCGCAGCTGTGTAGAATTGCAGCCCTGAAAAGGGCTGGCAGGGGTCGCGACGAGCACGCTTCTACAATGACGCTTCTACTATTTCTGATTACTGGTATTATTAGAGATAATAATAAATAAACATATTGATAGGTACAGCATCACAAACATTGATGTAATGCCAAAATAATTATCAGAAACAACAAAGGTACTGCAAACACCCCGACTGAGTGTTAATATACAAAAGCGGTTTTTTTACATTATCTTTTTCGAGAACCGAACCCGGGACTTCAGAAGTTGCGACTCAATGATACCGGTTAGTACCATATTCCTCCACAGAGGTCGTCAAAAGAGATGATGTCGTCGAGATGTTTGTAATCTGCCGCTAACTATTGCCGTTTCTAATACTTTTTCCGAACTTGATAATCTCTAACGACCACCCACGGTCTTGTTTAAATATTAAGCGGCAGATTGATAATAATGTACGGTGCAGCACAACCGTTCTAATGCATTCCGGATTGCGCTCTAGTCCCGTGCATACGTGTGCTCGGCTGCTCCGCCTGAGCAGTCAAAATACTTTGCCGGGCCGACATTTATATCTATTAGTCCGGTCGTAATAGATAGACAGTTATATCTATTACGACCGGGCGTAAGCCTACGATTGTTATTGTTATTGCTATAGTTATTACTCGCCTTGTTCGTGCCGTCGCCTGGGTCGGGCGACCGTTAGGTGTGTCGGGCCCCGCTCCCGCGGGGCCCCCCGTTCGCCGGCCGCGTCCGGCCGTTATTTAGCCGTTATTAAGTCGCGCGCGTATTGCGCAATATTTTCTTGTGTTGTGCAACGGTGTTGAGGCCCACAGGGGTGCGTCGGAGTGCATCGCTGCGTCGATATATGTAAGTAGTCTTTACGATTTTATTTCGTCGTCCTTAAAAAGCTACACTTTACATTGAGAGAGTGTTTTTGCGTTTTTAGATACTCACCTCAGACTAGGAGTCTAATTTTGCCCGGAGTCATGGACTCCACGGCAGCAGCGCAGGAGGGAGTTCTCCGCTTTTTGGCGGAGAACTATCCAGGCGTCAACCCAGACAGTCTGGGTGCTAGATTTGTTGCCTTGGCGGCGAGCGGAGCGGGCCCCTCTGGCCCAGCCCCCCCCCCCCAGCAACACCGGTGGTGTGCTGCACCAGCAGCCCCGCCTCCCCCGATGGCTCCGACGCCGGCGTCGGCGTCGGTGTGGGTGTAAGCGCGCGCTCCGCCTTGGTGTCGCGCCATAGGGTCGAGGAGGTGGAGGTTCACTCCCCCTACGGCCGCGCCGCTTCGCGCGTTACCTCGCGCGCCACGTCCCGCGCATCCTCGCGAGATGCATCCCGCGACTCTTCGCGCGTCTCCTCGCGCGAACCAGCGCAGATTTCAGGTCGGGAGCCGCCAAGTCCCTGCGACTTAGAGCGCCCCACCTCTGCAGCCTCTTCCGTTGCGTCGGGTTCACTGGACCTGGAGACCGCCTCGAGCGACTCCCAAGCCATGGACACCGACCCGGGTACAGAGGTCGAGTTCGGCAACGACTCGGACGACGGCTTCTCCGTCGTAGAGGGCCGCAAGAAAAAACGCAAGCGCCAGCAAAAGTCTGACGCGGAGGAGGCTAGCCCCCCGCGTAAGATAGTGGCGGCGCCTGCGAAGGGCCCGAAAAAGGGAAAGGGCAAGGCCACGCCCAATCCCTCTCCCACGCCTATGGACACTGCTGCGCCCTCTGCCGCAGCACCCAAGGCCCCCAGACCCCCGCCGCCGGTAGTGATCCAGGATTTTAGTGCCTGGAACCAAATATCGGCGGCCATAACGGAAAAAAAAAATCCGGTACACAAAGGCCAAGCCCATCGCCACAGGGATGGCGGTAACGGTGCAGTCCCCGGCCGACCACCGCGCCCTAACCAAGTGGTTAAATGATCGAAAGATCAACTTCCACACATACGCGCTGGAGGAGGAGAAAGTCCTCCGCGCTGTCATCAGGGGAATACCCAAAGAGGTAGACACCCAAACAGTCCATGATGACCTTGTTAAACAAGGTCTGCCTGTGCAGGCGGTGCACAGGATGCGCAACATGCGCACCCGAGACCCCTACAATCTGGTGCTGGTTCACCTTGATCGCACCAACGAGGCGCAGCTGATCTTCAAGATCAAGTCTGCCGCCCATGTGCACGGCATACGCGTGGAGGCCCCGAGGAAGCGCACTTCCCCGGGTCAGTGCCACCAGTGCCAACTATACGGGCATTCCGCAAGGAACTGCCACTCACGCCCTAGGTGCGTCAAGTGTCTAGAGGACCATGCCACAGCGGACTGTCCTAGGCCCAAGCCTACGGACATTCCCCCGGCGTGCGTCCTGTGCGGAGGCGAAGGTCACCCTGCGAACTATCGCGGATGTCCCAACGGGCCGCACGGCAAGAGGCGCAGAGGGGGAAAGAGAAACAGAAGGGGCGCACCCACTAGGGCTCCCGCCTCCACCTCTCCCCCCACGAAAAGCGCTAAAAAGGCTAATGCCTTTGTCCCGGCTCCGCCCCCCAAAACCAACGCGTGGTGAAACCCCCACCGATGGTGGGCCCGGCAAAACCTCCCCGTGCCTACTCCCGTCGTTGCTCCTCCCGCAGGCCCCGCAAGGGCGTCTGGCGCGCGGGGCGTAAAGGCGACTAGCGCCGGCGACGACGTTTTCGCGCGGCTCGGAGATATCGCAGATCTCTTCGATATCAGTGAGATCGAGACAACGGTCTCAGAATTAGAGGTGATAGATTCGGCGTCCGACTTTTCAGAATAGTCGCCAAACATAAGGCGCTATTCGAAACATATAATAAGTTTAAGGCCTCACGCAATAGAACAATTGAACATTGTATTCAATGTTCAGTTGTTTTATTCGTAAACAATTCCCTGGAGGCAAACCTCCTAAGTCCCTTTTTCTTCATGCTGTACTAATCCAAATGGATAACACACCATGTAAAGTTAAACCTAGGTTTCTGGCTGTCGGCTACTTCAATGCAAACGGCCTTAAAAACAATTGGACGAAGTGAGAGAATTTCTCACCGTCCACCAATTAGACATCCTCCTTATACAGGAGACGCGACTCACTAGTAGAATGCGCGATCCAAGAATAGCAAATTACCGATTAGTGCGTAACGACTGACCCTCCCGCGGAGGCGGTACGCTTATCTACTATAAGGCATCATTGCACTGTGTGGCGATTGATGTACCTACCTTAGTAAATATCGAAGCTTCGGCTTGTAGAATCGCTCTGACAGGCCATCAGCCTATCACAGTGATATCTGCTTATGTACGACCACAGTTAAGATTATTAGAGAGCGACATCGAGGCACTGCTTAAAATAAGCGACTCGGTGATAATTGCGGGCGACTTAAACTCCAAGCACTCTGCTTGGAATAGCTCTGTTATTAACATGAATGGACGCGCGCTACTTAAGGTAAACCTAAGTAGCAATACAATATTCGATATTATCGCCCCCCTAGAACCTACTAGGATAGACCCGATTCGAAACAATACCTCGGACATATTAGATATTGCAATTCTAAAGAACGTAACCTTACCGTTGCGATCTATAGAAGTGCAACACGAGTTAAACTCTGATCATCGTCCGGTAACCATGGTGCTGGGTCAGCCCCGGGCGGAGGTCCTCTGACCAAAACCCTGACGGACTGGCGTAAGCTCGAGATTTATCTAGAGAATACGAACACCCCAGAGTTAGACAGCATCCCAGATGCCATCTCCTCAAAGGAAATGGCCTTTGCTGCTGTAGACCACCTCACCTCTCATTTAAAGGCCGCCGTCGAAGCATCCTCTAGGCAGGTCAAGGTGGCGAACGATCGCCGCTATGAGCTGCCGGAGGATATTAGACGGCTGCTGAGAGAAAAAAATGCTGCTACGAGAGCATACGATCGACACAGGTCTGACGACAATCGAGTCAGGATGCGCCGCCTCCAGAGGGAGGTCAAGGAGCGCATGGCTGAACTCAGGAGTGATAGATGGGACAAACTGATGAAGGATATCTCGCCAACACACAGTGCCTATTGGCAACTGGCGAGGGCTCTGAAGTCAGAAACTGGCTCGTCGATGCCGCCCCTGATCAGCTCCGACGGTCTCACCATAGCTTTTGAGGATAGGGAAAAGGCCGATTGCTTAGCCGACAGCTTCAATGCCTCCCAGCTCCCAGCCAACAGATCCGGTTCACCTTCAGAAGGTGGACGCTGAAGTAGCCCGTAGAGCCGCCCTGCCGCCGACGGGTGTTCCGCTGCCACCTTCCACGTTGGAGGAGGTTCGAGGTATAGTCCAGAACCTCAAGACCAAAAAAGCTCCAGGAGCTGATGGTATCTCCAACAAGCTCCTCAAGGCCCTCCCAAACGCCCTTCTCTTGCTCTTAGTAGCAATCTTCAACGCCCTCCTTTCCAGTAGCTCCTTCCCGGACGCCTGGAAGGAGGCTCACGTTATTGGCATCCACAAACCTGGAAAGCCTAAACACCAGGCCTCGAGTTACCGGCCCATAAGCCTCCTCAGTTCCCTGGGAAAGTCTATGAACGCGTCATCATCGCTAGACTGAATGACTGCGTCAATTCTCTTAACATAATTCCCGACGAGCAGTTTGGTTTTCGAGCCAAACACTTGTACTCAGCAAGTGCACCGCCTCACGGAGCACATACTGAGAACCTCAACCCAAACCCCGACCCAAAGCCATCTCAATGGTGGGGCCCTATTCTTTGATGTCGCGAAGGCATTTGACAAAGTCTGGCACAACGGCTTAATTTATAAGCTGTATGCTCAAAAAGTGCCAGACAGACTTGTACACATCATACAGGACTACTTGTCAAATCGCACCTTCCGCTTCAAAGTGGAGGAGGTCCTGTCCGACAGCAGACCCATAAGGGCTGGTGTTCCGCAGGGTTCGGTTCTCTCCCCGACCCTATACTAGCTATACACCAGCGATATCCCAAAGACGGCTGGAGTGGAGTTGGCATTATTCGCCGACGACACCACGCTATTCACCACCGATTCGAGTGAATGCAGGATCTACATCCGTCTCCGGAACGCGATCAATGTGCTAAGCCACTGGTTTAGGACCTGGAGAATAGATGTGAACCCTGTAAAGCCAGGCCGTACTCTTCTCTAGGAAGAGTTCTCCTCGAAACCTTCGCGCGCAAAGCGCATAGTCCAATCGAAATTCCAAAACCAAATATCGATGTTCAATAAACCCATCCCATGGGTTAAGAAGGTGAAATACCTAGGGTCGTTCTAGACCGTAGGTTATCCTTCGAACAGCACATTAAATATGTCAGAGACAAAGCGGCCTTCGTTTCCGGTCGACTTTACAATCTCACAAGCCATCGTAGCAAAATGTCGCTAAGACATAAATTGTTACTATATAGGACCTGTGTTCGGCCGATAATGTCCTATGCGTGTGTCGCGTTCGCGCACGCACCTAGGTCATATCTGAGAACACTCCAAGCCATCCAAAACAAGTTCATGAGGCGTGCTACAAACGCACCCCAATACATGAGGAGCGCAGATCTCCATAGAGATCTCGAGATCCCCACGGTGGCGGCCTTTTTTAAAGAAATATCGTCAAGATATTTCGAAAAATTAAGGATCACCCAACTGTTAGTGGCGGGTCTAGGAAACTACACCCCTTCCCCAATTATCACCCGTTTTGAAAGACGGCCAAAGCACGTCTTGATTGATGACGACGACGTCATCACAAAATCAAACAAAAGATTCGGGGCCGCGTCCCCGTAATCTCAACAACACACGAACGCAGTAGGTACACTACACACAGTTCGTAGTCAGAATCGCGGTCCCATGTTTCACGGTTCACACGAGATGGTCTCGGGTAACCGTCCGAAATACGACCCTCTCGCAACACGAGTGGCCCCCCGGGGCCTCTCACCCTCCCCCTCTCCCGTATGTCGAAGGTCTTCGCTTCGTTACAGGGTTCGAGTGCGTCACGACGTTGTCTCTTTTCTTCTTTTTACCTTCGGGCCTTCGTCCTCGCAGGTCTCCTCAGATGACGCTGTAAAGGCCTCCAGCACCCGTGGATGGTTTTTAGTCGGTATGTTTCTCCTTCTGAGATCCGAGTCCGACACTGTTCGTTTCGGTGGCCTCCCGGTCAGGAAACGTTCGTGCTTAAAGCATTTTCCTCCACGGTTATCAAAAAAAAAAAAAGTTGCGAGTTTCGAGGCGGGGGGGCACTCACGGGTGTTCATGGGCGGCGGTAATCACTTTCCATCACGAGAGCCACCTGCTGGTTTGCCACCCTATTCTATAAAAAAAAAACCTGGGGATCGAACTCGGATCTCTTGACTCGAAATTCCGACCACCCAAACACTCGGCTATCGTGACTTAAATGAATTATATATTTATTGATTTTTAAAACATGTATGTCTTCCAGGACATTGTGTTAATTAATGAGAAATTGGTAAAAAGCTCATATGGGACAACGTGACTACAACCCCTACCACTGAAAGCAAGGTCATCACCAAATAGCCTACATGATCGTGGGGTAATATACAAATTATATGATGAATATTTATTGATTTTTAAAACATTTAAGTCTTGCTGGTCTTGGTGTTAATTATTGAGAAATTGTTACAAAAATGTCTTCACACCATTCCCAATACTGGGGTAGATGGGTAGACGTCCAGGAAAATAAGTCCTTTCACAACCAACCTTCCACAACTTGATAGGTAAATCGTACGTGAAGATCAAACTCAGGTCTCTTGACGACTAATATTTAAAAAAAAAAATCTTACTTCTAATAAATATCCTTCATATTTATTAGAATTTACATGCGTAGTTACAAGTTGGAATAATTTCTAGCAGATGACGCCATCGCCCTTCAGAGTCGAACGAAAAAGAGATTTAATCTTAACTGATGCGTCTAGGACACGGTGTTTCGGAGGTGTGTAAATAAGCTAGAGGTCCAGGGTTTGAATCCCGCCCGTGCGCAATTTAATGCAATTATCACACAAGATATTCACGAATAGCTGCTATGGGTGATGAAAAATAATTACGGATTGCTTTGAAGTCTGTCTAATATAGAATAATGTCGAATTAATTAATTTCTATGATACCAATAAATAAATACATATGGACCACATCACATACATACATTACTCCAATCCCAAAGTAAGTAGCTAAAGCACTAGCTAACAAGCAAAAGCTAAAGTACATTCAAAAGCTAAAGCACGCGTGTTATGGAATCAGAAACAACTAACATACAACAAACATGCAGACCCGAGAAAACTTAGTAAAAGTGTTTTCTACATGGACCAATCGGGAATCGAACCCGGAATCAACAGAGGTCAATCCACAAACACCCAGAACCGATACAAAGTATAGCTATTGCTACATTGTCCCGTACCGTATTGTAACGTATTTACTAATTTGACCTGTCCGGGGAATCGAAATCATGACCTCAGTTGACGACTCCAGATAAACCTGTGTATATGCTACTCGTCCACATAGGTCGTCATTGTATATTTTTTTAACATAAAGACATGCAAACATTATTAGAACATTATACATAATTAGAACACGCAACCACTCTGTGACCCAATTGTGTGACGTCATAGCCAGCGAGCTGGCGAGCATGACGGTGTATGATTTGCAGGAGTTTCACAGCGAGGTGGATTGCAGTTTACATCGGTACGAACTGATTTATAAATAAATATCTACACGCCATTCTCAATACAGGGGTAGACAGTGATCTGGACAATTGAGACCTTCGACTCACCTCCCACCGGAGTAATTTTTTGGGATATCGAGACAGGTAGTGAGCTCGTCGCCGTCTATGTCCAAACCAACAATGTAAATTGTACATAAGTTTTTGAAAAAAAGAGGTATTCTAAATGAAGAAAATCGAAGAGGCAGACATTTAGGGCTCTACATTCTCATGGGACGGAGTTGCAGAAATAGCTATAAAGCTCTTCTAAGTAATTTATTCACGGTTCTCATTACGCCCATTAGTTTATAATAAATATATACATAGATAGATAAAACATCACATACATTGCTTTTATCCCGAAGCAAGCAGCTAAAGCACTTGTGCTATGGAATTAGAAACAACGAATGTACCTCAAACATCTGAGTGTTTGTGGTAACTTCGCAGCAGCAGCTTAAGCACTTGTGCCTTTGAATAATAAGCAACGAAGGTGAACAAACACCCAGACTCGATAATATCTAGAAAAGTGTCTGCCTTAAAGGTTTCTTTGGTTTTCATAACAGAATAATTGAATTTTGTACTTGAATTATGGCGCGGCTGTCGAGTTTAAAAATATTCAAATGGCCTGCCTTTGGAATATCTTAGAATGTCTGCCTTAAAGGTTTCTTTGGTTTTCATAACAGAATAATTGAATTTTGTACTTGAATTATGGCGCGGCTGTCGAGTTTAAAAATATTCAAATGGCCTGCCTTTGGAATATCTTAGAATGTCTGCCTTAAAGGTTTCTTTGGTTTTCATAACAGAATAATTGAATTTTGTACTTGAATTATGGCGCGGCTGTCGAGTTTAAAAATATTCAAATGGCCTGCCTTTGGAATATCTTAGAATGTCTGCCTTAAAGGTTTCTTTGGTTTTCATAACAGAATAATTGAATTTTGTACTTGAATTATGGCGCGGCTGTCGAGTTTAAAAATATTCAAATGGCCTGCCTTTGGAATATCTTAGAATGTCTGCCTTAAAGGTTTCTTTGGTTTTCATAACAGAATAATTGAATTTTGTACTTGAATTATGGCGCGGCTGTCGAGTTTAAAAATATTCAAATGGCCTGCCTTTGGAATATCTTAGAATGTCTGCCTTAAAGGTTTCTTTGGTTTTCATAACAGAATAATTGAATTTTGTACTTGAATTATGGCGCGGCTGTCGAGTTTAAAAATATTCAAATGGCCTGCCTTTGGAATATCTTAGAATGTCTGCCTTAAAGGTTTCTTTGGTTTTCATAACAGAATAATTGAATTTTGTACTTGAATTATGGCGCGGCTGTCGAGTTTAAAAATATTCAAATGGCCTGCCTTTGGAATATCTTAGAATGTCTGCCTTAAAGGTTTCTTTGGTTTTCATAACAGAATAATTGAATTTTGTACTTGAATTATGGCGCGGCTGTCGAGTTTAAAAATATTCAAATGGCCTGCCTTTGGAATATCTTAGAATGTCTGCCTTAAAGGTTTCTTTGGTTTTCATAACAGAATAATTGAATTTTGTACTTGAATTATGGCGCGGCTGTCGAGTTTAAAAATATTCAAATGGCCTGCCTTTGGAATATCTTAGAATGTCTGCCTTAAAGGTTTCTTTGGTTTTCATAACAGAATAATTGAATTTTGTACTTGAATTATGGCGCGGCTGTCGAGTTTAAAAATATTCAAATGGCCTGCCTTTGGAATATCTTAGAATGTCTGCCTTAAAGGTTTCTTTGGTTTTCATAACAGAATAATTGAATTTTGTACTTGAATTATGGCGCGGCTGTCGAGTTTAAAAATATTCAAATGGCCTGCCTTTGGAATATCTTAGAATGTCTGCCTTAAAGGTTTCTTTGGTTTTCATAACAGAATAATTGAATTTTGTACTTGAATTATGGCGCGGCTGTCGAGTTTAAAAATATTCAAATGGCCTGCCTTTGGAATATCTTAGAATGTCTGCCTTAAAGGTTTCTTTGGTTTTCATAACAGAATAATTGAATTTTGTACTTGAATTATGGCGCGGCTGTCGAGTTTAAAAATATTCAAATGGCCTGCCTTTGGAATATCTTAGAATGTCTGCCTTAAAGGTTTCTTTGGTTTTCATAACAGAATAATTGAATTTTGTACTTGAATTATGGCGCGGCTGTCGAGTTTAAAAATATTCAAATGGCCTGCCTTTGGAATATCTTAGAATGTCTGCCTTAAAGGTTTCTTTGGTTTTCATAACAGAATAATTGAATTTTGTACTTGAATTATGGCGCGGCTGTCGAGTTTAAAAATATTCAAATGGCCTGCCTTTGGAATATCTTAGAATGTCTGCCTTAAAGGTTTCTTTGGTTTTCATAACAGAATAATTGAATTTTGTACTTGAATTATGGCGCGGCTGTCGAGTTTAAAAATATTCAAATGGCCTGCCTTTGGAATATCTTAGAATGTCTGCCTTAAAGGTTTCTTTGGTTTTCATAACAGAATAATTGAATTTTGTACTTGAATTATGGCGCGGCTGTCGAGTTTAAAAATATTCAAATGGCCTGCCTTTGGAATATCTTAGAATGTCTGCCTTAAAGGTTTCTTTGGTTTTCATAACAGAATAATTGAATTTTGTACTTGAATTATGGCGCGGCTGTCGAGTTTAAAAATATTCAAATGGCCTGCCTTTGGAATATCTTAGAATGTCTGCCTTAAAGGTTTCTTTGGTTTTCATAACAGAATAATTGAATTTTGTACTTGAATTATGGCGCGGCTGTCGAGTTTAAAAATATTCAAATGGCCTGCCTTTGGAATATCTTAGAATGTCTGCCTTAAAGGTTTCTTTGGTTTTCATAACAGAATAATTGAATTTTGTACTTGAATTATGGCGCGGCTGTCGAGTTTAAAAATATTCAAATGGCCTGCCTTTGGAATATCTTAGAATGTCTGCCTTAAAGGTTTCTTTGGTTTTCATAACAGAATAATTGAATTTTGTACTTGAATTATGGCGCGGCTGTCGAGTTTAAAAATATTCAAATGGCCTGCCTTTGGAATATCTTAGAATGTCTGCCTTAAAGGTTTCTTTGGTTTTCATAACAGAATAATTGAATTTTGTACTTGAATTATGGCGCGGCTGTCGAGTTTAAAAATATTCAAATGGCCTGCCTTTGGAATATCTTAGAATGTCTGCCTTAAAGGTTTCTTTGGTTTTCATAACAGAATAATTGAATTTTGTACTTGAATTATGGCGCGGCTGTCGAGTTTAAAAATATTCAAATGGCCTGCCTTTGGAATATCTTAGAATGTCTGCCTTAAAGGTTTCTTTGGTTTTCATAACAGAATAATTGAATTTTGTACTTGAATTATGGCGCGGCTGTCGAGTTTAAAAATATTCAAATGGCCTGCCTTTGGAATATCTTAGAATGTCTGCCTTAAAGGTTTCTTTGGTTTTCATAACAGAATAATTGAATTTTGTACTTGAATTATGGCGCGGCTGTCGAGTTTAAAAATATTCAAATGGCCTGCCTTTGGAATATCTTAGAATGTCTGCCTTAAAGGTTTCTTTGGTTTTCATAACAGAATAATTGAATTTTGTACTTGAATTATGGCGCGGCTGTCGAGTTTAAAAATATTCAAATGGCCTGCCTTTGGAATATCTTAGAATGTCTGCCTTAAAGGTTTCTTTGGTTTTCATAACAGAATAATTGAATTTTGTACTTGAATTATGGCGCGGCTGTCGAGTTTAAAAATATTCAAATGGCCTGCCTTTGGAATATCTTAGAATGTCTGCCTTAAAGGTTTCTTTGGTTTTCATAACAGAATAATTGAATTTTGTACTTGAATTATGGCGCGGCTGTCGAGTTTAAAAATATTCAAATGGCCTGCCTTTGGAATATCTTAGAATGTCTGCCTTAAAAGGTTTCTTTGGTTTTCATAACAGAATAATTGAATTTTGTACTTGAATTATGGCGCGGCTGTCGAGTTTAAAAATATTCAAATGGCCTGCCTTTGGAATATCTTAGAATGTCTGCCTTAAAAGGTTTCTTTGGTTTTCATAACAGAATAATTGAATTTTGTACTTGAATTATGGCGCGGCTGTCGAGTTTAAAAATATTCAAATGGCCTGCCTTTGGAATATCTTAGAATGTCTGCCTTAAAGGTTTCTTTGGTTTTCATAACAAATCTAAACATAAGTCCAAGAGGCAGAATTGTGCGCATAATGTAGCATACGTTTTCTAAAAAATTATAAACACTGTAAATAGACACGGTAAACTTACCGTGTATATACCAATGGGAGAAGCCTATGTCCTGCAGTGGACTTTAAAAGGCCGTTATGTGTGTGTGTGTGTGTGTGTGTGTCAATAGACAACGCAAGCAACTTGCTGGCAGACTATATATCTGTGGTCCTTCTCATTGGTTTTAATCGTACAAGTCAGGTCTGCTGCTAAGTTCATATACAACACCACTTCATATACAGTTTTTAAATTATAAAAATATCTACACGCAATTCTCAATACAGGGGTAGACAGAGGTATAGTAAAGACAATTAAGTCTCCTTGACCAACCTTCCACCGAAGATGTTTTCCGGGACAACGTGACTGGTGGTGAGCCCGTCGCCGTCTTTATGTCCAAGCCAACGATATAATTGTTTGTTTGAAAGTTTCGCGCTAACGATAACACAATAACTTTGAGCTTCCTCATGAGGCATGCTTGCAGGGTTTCACTCAGTTAATTTAAAAAAATATCTTTACGCCATTCCCAGTGTAGGTGTAGACAGACTCCTTTCACCGAAGACTATCGCCGTCTATACAAAAAGCCAACAACAAAAATCGTAGATAAGTTATTGGTACGAACTCCCTGGGGATCGAAGTCCGATCATCCAAACGCTCACGCGGTCTGACAGTCCATCAGACATATATTCATATTACACGTGAAACACGTATAATATGAAAATATGTCACATGTTCACAAGGAAGTATGCATAAAATACAGTATTTTTATTTATATTTATATTGCCGAAGTGGTATCGGCTTACTACCTGGACTTAATCTTTGACGCTGTCTCCTAAGGCATCGTCAAAGGTTAAGTCTAAGATGCATAATTATAAAATAATGAATTAGATTAGACGGGCTGATCTCCGCAAATCCACGACCTAGCGCGTATTTTGCGTATGAAAAAAATGAATTATATAACAAATATGTGTCCTCTCAACCAACAGCCAATCAGTTTAAACTGCTAAGGCTTTAAAGCTAAAGTTTTATGAACTGATTATTTTCATGCTTTAAAAATGCGTAAAAGGACGTATTTACCCAAAAAGATATTTAAAAATGATCATAATGCCGAAGCACTATGCAATTTCATACATATTTTTATTAAGAAATAACTATACACGTAAATCGACGTTTTTTGACTCTCTAAGGGTGCGTTCGAGTTCGATCCCCAGGTGGCAAGCTGTTTTGGCAGGTGGCAATGGGTTTTTCATAACCTTATGTTCGAATTATATCGTTGGCTTGGACATAAAGACTGCGACGGGCTCACCACCTGTCACGTTGTCCCGAAAATATCTTCGGTGGGAGGTGGGTTGAAGGGATTTAATTGTCTAGACTAGACTTATGTCTACCCCTGTATTGGGAATTGCGTGAAGATATTTATATTTATATTGCCGAAGTGGTATCGGCTTACTACCTGGACTTAATCTTTGACGCTGTCTCCTAAGGCATCGTCAAAGGTTAAGTCTAAGATGCATAATTATAAAATAATGAATTAGATTAGACGGGCTGATCTCCGCAAATCCACGACCTAGCGCGTATTTTGCGTATGAAAAAAATGAATTATATAACAAATATGTGTCCTCTCAACCAACAGCCAATCAGTTTAAACTGCTAAGGCTTTAAAGCTAAAGTTTTATGAACTGATTATTTTCATGCTTTAAAATGCGTAAAGGACGTATTTACCCAAAAAGATATTTAAAATGATCATAATGCCGAAGCACTATGCAATTTCATACATATTTTTATTAAGAAATAACTATACACGTAAATCGACGTTTTTGACTCTCTAAGGGTGCGTGCAAATCTGGTATATCGCCCGCGCAAACGAAGCACGAGCCACGCGCAAGAACTGCGCGCCGCGCGTACTTCTTCCGCTCAGTTAGTTTCTTATTGTCGAAGCCTGAATACGTATTATCATAGAGCGGTCAGAAGATAATTATTTGTAAATTGAGTACTAAAATATAGTAGGAAAGCTAACAGGACATCAATTTTATTCCGATTACCGACCCATGTCGCTGTTAGGTTTTTAACGGATGTTTTAATTTCCATTTTTCTTGTTATAATACATAAGGTAATAAGTAGTGGGCTATACTAATTGGAATAGATAGTATGTCAAGTTATATGTGAGTTATTAGTGCCACATAGTTAAGAGTATCAATAGCTGTGAAAAGGAGCTTCTTTTTTATGTAAATGTTTTAGTTGTTTTGATGTATAATTCGCAAATATTTTATTTTTTCTAGTTAAAAAATTGTTAATAATAAATATTCACAGCTATTGTACCTACATAATCATATAAATGTACTAAACAATAATACATTAACTTTATACATATACATTTTATTGGGTTGGTAATAGGCTATAAGATTTTCTTTAATAGTACTTATTACCGATCTAACTGTACTTTTGCAGTTTTTAAGGACAACGAATCTTAATAGTTTAGGTAAAGTTAATGTAAGAAATTTTTTTTAATTTTCTTTTTTTATTACTTTTCATGTAAATCTGATGTAATTAACATTATATTATCTCTATATATAAAATATTAAATTATATATTATATACCTAAAATACAATGTATAGAAGCAGCAATTCATTATTCACAAAAACAACAGTTTTAAATTTAAAAAAATCACTAGTTTACTTTCGCTTATGGACTGAATCAATAATAGATCATGTATCTATGAAACCTCAAGGAGGTTTGGGAATCCTAATAAAACTCTTTGTGGCAAGAGAGATCATAAGTGAATACTTATGATCTCTCTTGCCATAAAGAGTTGTATTTGTATCATGAAAATTGAGTGGTTCAAACCGCCTTCACTAAGAACGAAGAACGTCAATTAATAGACTGGATTCACTTTGGGAAGACGAGGCTTCCTGTAACAGACAAGAGACCGTGTCAAAATTAGTGGCAACATTAAATCGCTCACACCCATTTAAAGATGGAGTATCCGGAAGACACTATTTTCAAAATTTCATTTTCCCACCCATTTCAAAAATAGTTGCTCAGAATTTAACAACAAATAGAAATGAAGTGAAAGAAGAGGCTATACGATCAAGGTTTGGTCGTGTGCGTCAATATTTTTAAACAAAATTGTTTTATTGAGGTGCTAGGTGATCCAGCAAGAATTTTAAACTGCGGCGACACTGGATTCTTGATGTTTCCTAAGGCAAAACCAGGCTCGTACAACAGGGCAGTAATAACATTATTTAACTTGAATTGTTTTGTTCATTTGGCGGTCGGTAATAGGTGCTACGAAAACGGTAATAGGAATAGACCTTGTGCTTTGGATCGGTAATAGGGACAACGAGAAGACTCTACGATGAGCGACTGCAGTGTCGCGATCGCTCATCGTAGTGTCTACTCGCTTGAGAATGCCTTGTTTTGAGGCGAAACACGTGTCGCGTTTTCGGTGGTGGTATATGTTACCAGGTTTGAGTGTAGTGGTGGTGGTGGTGGTGCATACAGTGGAATTAGTGCATGCATCTGTGGAAGGGAGGGTGGTGCTCTTCTTCTCTACGGACCAGGTAACATATACCTTTTTATATTTGCATGCGGAGTACGAAGTAATTTTTTCAATAACAACTTTACAATGAATTTCCGCAAAGTAACGCCTGAGTCAATTAACTATAGCCCTCATCGTCAATTTATATTTTTTATAATTTTTATTTCATTTTTGGTAATTATTTGTACATCTGACTAAAATCATCGATAACTTCAGTACTTGATAAAAATTTAAAATGACGCGAGATATTAAACAGAGTGCTTATTTTTTGCACATTAACTTGAACATGGCTTAAACTGGCGGTAATGGGTGTGTTTACGTTATACCCTTTTAAAGGGGCACGTGCCGTGAGGTGTGGCGTCAGAGTCTACCACCCCCTTTATTCCCGTAGATGTCCCAAAAAGGGGAAAACATGCAAGCATCTCGACAAACACCAGGCTCATAGTAAAAATTTAACAGACCGGTGACATGCGGTAGAGTCTAAGGTACTAGATGCCTGGTACTGCCATCGCCAATCCGCTTGCCGAGCGTAGCAATTCTGGCAAATCCTTGTTTACTACTTAAGATTTGGGTTTTTATTTAGAAACTAAGAATAATATATCACACTTTATGTTATAAATGTGACTGTGTATATTCTTCACGCAATTCCCAATACAGGGGTAGACAGAGGTCGAGTCTAGACAATTAAGTCCCTTCGACCCACCTTTCACCGAAGATATTTTCGGGACAACGTGACAGGTGGTGAGCCTATCGCCGCCTTTATGTCCAAGCCAACGATATTCGTACATAAGTTTTTGAAAAACTCATTGGTACGAGCCTACCAACTGGGGATCGAACCCGGGTCTATTGACTCGAAATTCCGACCACCCAACCACTCGGCTATCGTGACTGTGTATATTCGTTATTTAAACACACCAAAGGGTCTGATTAACAGCGGTATTTTGTACATCATTCGCCTTAGTCGTCACGGGGGTGGATATACGCCGTGCTTCTTCATGCGCATATAAAACAGGAAATCATTAGGTAAGAAAAACATTTCCTATCACTCAATACAATCTTAAAGTGACGTATGTTGAAGAGCACTGGAACTAATTCAGTCTAGAAAGCATAAAATTTAATTATTTTTTTACCAACTTTATGTATGTCACCTTAATATATCTTTCATAAGGAAAAATATCGATAATAAAAACGTATGCGGTGCGAATGTGCGTTAATAAGTGGGACAAAATGGAATAAGTATACTACTCGTTTACAAAGAACATCATCCAAGCTAACGATATAATTCGTACATAAGTTTTATTAAAACCCATTGGTACGAGCTTGCCACCTGGGGATCGAACCCGGGTCTATTGACTCGAAATTCCGACCACCCAACCACTCGGCTATCGTGACTTTGTAGTCACGATAGCCAAGTTGTTTATTTGTATAAACAATAATAAAGAAATATTGCTCTATATGTTTTGGTTTATGACATTAATTAATTAAAAAGTAAATATAAAAAATAAACACATAGTGTGTCTGCGTCAACACTATGTCTCTCCCTCCGATACTGCAGCCGTTAGTTTAGTGTGAGGGCTTCTCGGCGGCATTTCAAAGATGAAACAACGCCCGATGCACGTACAAACGTGGCGAAACTTTCAGAATGAAACTAAGAAATCAACAGTTGTATGTGAGCTTGTAATTTTCAAAGTTAAAATTGCATGTTAAAAATACACGTAACTCAGCATTTTCAAAATGTTTTGCTCTAAGAATTGGTAACTTTGAAAGGAGCATGAAGCGATACAATTTACGTTACTACGACAGAAAAACATATGTAGCGCGATGACGGGGCGGCTCGCTGGTCATCTATAAACAGACTTTGAGGGGACAAAATGTATTGCAGTTCTTAAGTAAGGCTATAGAAGTCCAGAAAGCCACGTGTAACATTGAAAACCGTATCTGAATCCGTTCTATAGATTTCAATTCACAAACAAATAATGTTCCCTTTTTAGAAACCGATGCAGGAATCATTGAGATTCGTGCGTCAGTTTCAAGTTGAAAACAAGATATTAGAGACTGGAAACAGGATCAAAATCCGTTCAGTAGCTTTAGCGTTAACCTTGAACAAACATTTAAGAACTGTAAATATCATCTTTTTCCGCACAAACAGTAACCTATACCACTGGGATATCGTTGTAGAAGCGATCGTTGCGTTACTCTATGGAGAAAGCATTACTAAAAAATCACTTTATTCTCTAACACATTTATTAGAATCGGAATCATTCGGAATCGCTGTCGTCGGTGGCGGGCGCGTCGTCCACATCCACCGTGAACTTGTACTCCTGGTCCGCGCCTAGGTAGGAGTCCGACATGAAGTAGAGCGTGTAGGTGTGCCGGCCGCCCGCGCCGCACACGAAGTCCAGCCGCACCCGCGCGGCGCGCGCCAGCGACTCGCGCTCGATGGACAGCAGGCTGTTGCTCTTCGGCTCGCCCACCACCACCCACCAGCCCTCCTCGCACTTCTGCGGCACACACGCACGCGACATGGCGGGACATGGAGCCACTCGGGCCAGCGGGACATAAGTGTGTGTGTGTGTGTGTGAAATGTTCAGCATGAACGAATTTTTATTTTATTAAGTTGCAAATGTTACTTTCGTCTTATACATTACACTTATATAACTTACACACATAACAGCTTGCAGTAGTCCACTGCTGGACATAGGCCTCTCGCGTGCCGTAATCGCCACGCTTGGCAGGCGGATTGGCGATCGCACTACGAGACACCTCGCAACCTAACCTAACATTTGTACTTAGGACGGGTATTATTCCTTGGGGCATCTATGTGCCTAAATATGCTATGGGTATAGACTAAGGGGAAAATCTTAAAGACTAAATCTACTTTTCTACATGTCTCGGGACTGGGTATTTGTGGCCCATTCGTTGTTTCTTATTCCATAACACAAGTAAGTTTGCTACTTACGCATGAGACATCGGAGCAATGTATGTGATTTTCAACCTATCAATGTATGTTTCTACGTATGTATTGTTGGGTTAATTAATGTTTAGAGAGCCTTAAGATATAATTACAAATTCATACTTAATTATTCAATCCAAATATAACTAAAAGTCACGATAGCCGAGTTGTTGGGTGGTCGGAGTTTCGAGTCGAGAGACCCGAGTTCGATCCCCAGGTGGCAGTACCAATGAGTTTTTCAAAAACTTATGTACGAATTTCATCGTTGGCTTGGACATAAAGGCGGCGACGGGCTCACCACCTGTCACGTTGTCCCGAAAATATCTTCGGTGGAAGGTGGGTCAAAGGGACTTAATTGTCTAGACTTGACCTCTGTCTACCCCTGTATTGGGAATTACGTGAAGATATTTATATTTATACAAATATAACTAAGGCCATTTATGGCCATGTGTACAATGGTATTTTAACATAAGCCTAAAAAGAGATATTGTTTTGACTAATTTCTCAGTGTTCATAGCTATTGCGTTAGTTAATGTTTACATAGTTTTAAGGCATAAGTATAAATCCATTGTTTTTAATATTTAATTTTAATATACCTGAGGCTATTTATAAAAAAACAGTATTTGTAATAAGATTTCTTATATAATAATACTATCTTAACATTGGTTTAAAAAGGGACGTTGTTTTGATAGATTTTCAGTGTTCAAGTTGAACGGTCAATTATAGTTTACTAAGTTTTAATAGATAATTGTATAAATTAATAGTGAAACATTTAATTTAAATTAATATTCGGCCTATTTATAAAAAACAGTATTTGTAATAAGATTTCTTATATAATAATACTATCTTAACATTGGTTTAAAAGGGACGTTGTTTTGATAGATTTTCAGTGTTCAAGTTGAACGGTCAATTATAGTTTACTAAGTTTTAATAGATAATTGTATAAATTAATAGTGAAACATTTAATTTAAATTAATATTCGGCCTATTTATAAAATGGTACTTTTAATAATATTTCTAATGTAAAAATATTATTTTAACATTGGCTTAAAAGGGATGTTGTATTGACAAACTAGCCAGGGGCATTCGATGCTGCAACCATGTTTGATGTTAGACGCAAAATACAATTAAAAACTACATTTGTTTTCATATTTTAATTAATGTTGTTAGCATGGATCCATAAACATTTATTGAAGTCTAAGTTTGATTTTGATTTGTCTGACCCTTGACAACAGTATGTGTGTGTGTGTGTGTGTGAAATGTTCAGCATGAACGAATTTTTATTTTATTAAGTTGCAAATGTTACTTTCGTCTTATACATTACACTTATATAACTTACACACATAACAGCTTGCAGTAGTCCACTGTTGACATAGGCCTCTCGCGTGCCGTAATCGCCACGCTTGGCAGGCGGATTGGCGATCGCACTACGAGACACCTCGCAACCTAACCTAACATTTGTACTTAGGACGGGTATTATTCCTTGGGGCATCTATGTGCCTAAATATGCTATGGGTATAGACTAAGGGAAAATCTTAAAGACTAAATCTACTTTTCTACATGTCTCGGGACTGGGTATTTGTGGCCCATTCGTTGTTTCTTATTCCATAACACAAGTAAGTTTGCTACTTACGCATGAGACATCGGAGCAATGTATGTGATTTTCAACCTATCAGTGTTTGTTTCTACGTATGTATTGTTGGGTTAATTAATGTTTAGAGAGCCTTAAGATATAATTACAAATTCATACTTAATTATTCAATCCAAATATAACTAAGGCCATTTATGGCCATGTGTACAATGGTATTTTAACATAAGCCTAAAAAGAGATATTGTTTTGACTAATTTCTCAGTGTTCATAGCTATTGCGTTAGTTAATGTTTACATAGTTTTAAGGCATAAGTATAAATCCATTGTTTTTAATATTTAATTTTAATATACCTGAGGCTATTTATAAAAATGGTACTTTTAATAATATTTCTAATGTAAAAATATTATTTTAACATTGGCTTAAAAGGGATGTTGTATTGACAAACTAGCCAGGGGCATTCGATGCTGCAACCATGTTTGATGTTAGACGCAAAATACAATTAAAAACTACATTTGTTTTCATATTTTAATTAATGTTGTTAGCATGGATCCATAAACATTTATTGAAGTCTATGTTTGATTTTGATTTGTCTGACCCTTGACAACAGTATGTGTGTATTTATTCATTGAATAACAATTTAAATTCGTCTATCGACACAGAGTCTATCTCTAGCGGAGATAAAATAGGCGAAAGAAATTTTTATAATGTTGGAAATACAATATTAACTCTTTTCCTTGACATTAGTCGGGCACGATCACCTCAGTCCTAGGTGTCATATTACCGTATTTATTTATTTATTTGCTTGTATATGTACATACATTGGGGAAAAGAAAATAAAGTTCCCATTTGAAGTTCTTAAAAATATTTACACACCTTGAAAGAGTATATAGCATTTTAATTTTGTTGATATATATTTCTATAAAGTATATTATATTAAGTATATTATAAATTAACTAATGAATTCTTTAAATTAATTAATGAATTCTTTACTTATTTAATTTTGTATTATTATTAATTAATATATTTTTCTTAGTCAATGATTATACAACTGTCTGTATTAGACTGTCTCCCGCAAGATGCTGCGACGACCTGCAGAACATTGCGGGAAGTCGATGGTGCAAATGACACAGGACCTTTCTATGTGGCGATCCTTAGGAGAGGCGTATGTTCAGCAGTAGACTTCTGTTAGACTGTTATGATGACGATGATCATGATAAGAAGTACATGTCACATGAGATATTGCAATTACACTTTGTTAGTTGAAAGGTCATTTATTGAATGACAACATTTATCGATTGGTCTACCATCTCTAGATGTATGTTTCTGTTTAAATATATTGAGATTTTGATGTTTCATACTTTTTAGTATTTTAGTATTGAATATGACCTGTCATACACGCAAATCACACTAATTTTACTAACTTTATCTCATGCACACCAGTGAAAGATATTTATTTATTTATTTATTTATTTATTTATTTATTTATTTATTTATTTATTTATTTATTTATTTATTTATTTATTTATTTATTTATTTATTTATTTATTTATTTATTTATTTATTTATTTATTTATTTATTTATTTATTTATTTATTTATTTATTTATTTATTTATTTATTTATTTATTTATTTATTTATTTATTTATTTATTTATTTATTTATTTATTTATTTATTTATTTATTTATTTATTTATTTGCTTGTATATGTACATACATTGGGGAAAAGAAAATAAAGTTCCCATTTGAAGTTCTTAAAAATATTTACACACCTTGAAAGAGTATATAGCATTTTAATTTTGTTGATATATATTTCTATAAAGTATATTATATTAAGTATATTATAAATTAACTAATGAATTCTTTAAATTAATTAATGAATTCTTTAAATTAATTAATGAATTCTTTAAATTAATTAATGAATTCTTTAAATTAATTAATGAATTCTTTAAATTAATTAATGAATTCTTTAAATTAATTAATGAATTCTTTAAATTAATTAATGAATTCTTTAAATTAATTAATGAATTCTTTAAATTAATTAATGAATTCTTTACTTATTTAATTTTGTATTATTATTAATTAATATATTTTTCTTAGTCAATGATTATACAACTGTCTGTATTAGACTGTCTCCCGCAAGATGCTGCGACGACCTGCAGAACATTGCGGGAAGTCGATGGTGCAAATGACACAGGACCTTTCTATGTGGCGATCCTTAGGAGAGGCGTATGTTCAGCAGTAGACTTCTGTTAGACTGTTATGATGACGATGATCATGATAAGAAGTACATGTCACATGAGATATTGCAATTACACTTTGTTAGTTGAAAGGTCATTTATTGAATGACAACATTTATCGATTGGTCTACCATCTCTAGATGTATGTTTCTGTTTAAATATATTGAGATTTTGATGTTTCATACTTTTAGTATTTTAGTATTGAATATGACCTGTCATACACGCAAATCACACTAATTTTACTAACTTTATCTCATGCACACCAGTGTAGATATCGCGTTCTCATACTTATTATGCGTTTTCGTGTATCTTTCAACATTGACATTATTTAAACAGAGATAAGTAGCCACTTATAATATGTACAGTGAGGGCAGAGTTGAGAGTTTCTAGGATTTAAACTTATAACAACTTCAAGTAGTTTTAAGATTAAAGATTGGCTATCGTGACTTTCTTGGATTGGCTTGTGAAGGCATCTCTAAATACTCTATGTACGTCGGTGCACTTGGACAGCTGTCGCAGTTCCGGGGGCTGGTGCGCGGCGGGCTGCTGCGGCGGGAGGGGGCAGCGCCCACTCCCGGGACGGGCGCAGCTGCAGCGTGGAGGAGCAGGTCACAAACTGACCCCGTAGCTTAGTTGCTAGCGACCCCGCCTTCGAAGCTAGGGGTTGATGATTTACATGTGCATACGAATCCTCTCTGTCCGTGAGTGTCTCGAGAGGCGACAGAGGGAGAGCCCTACCTACCCTACCTATCTCGAAAAATACCAGATTAAAATAAGCAAACTGGTGACAAAGCGGTCGCAAATCCGCCTGAATGATCGCGAGAAGCCTGTAGAATCAATCCTGAAATGGACTTTCATAGGCTGCTTTTTATGTATATACTCAAACTACGGTTAGTTTAGTTACGGTTATCTGCAGCACTATAACAAAATGAATAGTATCACTGAAATCGGTACAGCCCGTTCTTTGATATCAGTATCACTTGCAGGATTAGCTCATTTTGTTTGGGCTAGCTCCTAACATCGGTTAAGATAATATACTCGTAAAGATGTAACAGGATATATCAGAGCACTTTATAACGTAACTGATATCTAGTTCCTAACCATGACATAATTAATATTCTAAATGATATATAAACAAAGTACAAAACAAAAAGAACTTTAAAACGTTAAGATATTTGCACGTTCCTCGCCAGGTATCCCACGTCCTCGGCGTCACCAGGTCCAATTGGGAGCCCTGGATCTAGTCACGAACGATGCGATGCGATATTGAAATTGAGCTGAAACTGAATTAAAACTATGTCCTTTCCGAACTAAGAAATTTACTAATAATTTATTGTATTGTGTTATATTTTATAATAAATGGAAACTGACATGTTTAACTGTTTTATTTCTTTAACAATCTTCGCAAAACGACGATAAGCTAGGGTTGATGATTTACATGTGCATACGAATCCTCTCTGTCCGTGAGTGTCTCGAGAGGCGACAGAGGGAGAGCCCTACCTACCCTACCTATCTCGAAAAATACCAGATTAAAATAAGCAAACTGGTGACAAAGCGGTCGCAAATCCGCGAGAAGCCTGTAGAATCAATCCTGAAATGGACTTTCATAGGCTGCTTTTAATGTATATACTCAAACTAACCGCGTTCGTAGCACTATAACAAAATGAATAGTATCACTGAAATCGGTACAGCCCGTTCTGTGATATCAGTATCACTTGCAGGATTAGCTCATTTTGTTTGGGCTAGCTCCTAACACCGGTTAAGATAATATACTCTTTAAGATGTAACGGGATATATCAGAGCACTTTATAACGTAACTGATATCTAGTTCCTAACCATGACATAATTAATATTCTAAATGATATATAAACATTTAAAACGTTAAGATATTTGCACGTTCCTCGCCAGGTATCCCACGCCCTCGGCGTCACCAGGTCAACCGCATCTAAATCCGTTCTATAGATTTCAATTCACAAACAAATAATTTTCCATTTTAGAAACCGATGCAGGAATCATTGAGATTCCATTAAATCGAAGTGTGTGTGTGTGTGTGTGTGTGTGTGTGTGTGTGTGTGTGTGTGTGTGTGTGTGTGTGTGTGTGTGTGTGTGTGTGTGTGTGTGTGTGTGTGTGTGTGTGTGTGTGTGTGTGTGTGTGTGTGTGTGTGTGTGTGTGTGTGTGTGTGTGTGTGTGTGTGTGTGTGTGTGTGTGTGTGTGTGTGTGTGTGTGTGTGTGTGTGTGTGTGTGTGTGTGTGTGTGTGTGTGTGTGTGTGTGTGTGTGTGTGTGTGTGTGTGTGTGTGTGTGTGTGTGTGTGTGTGTGTGTGTGTGTGTGTGTGTGTGTGTGTGTGTGTGTGTGTGTGTGTGTGTGTGTGTGTGTGTGTGTGTGTGTGTGTGTGTGTGTGTGTGTGTGTGTGTGTGTGTGTGTGTGTGTGTGTGTGTGTGTGTGTGTGTGTGTGTGTGTGTGTGTGTGTGTGTGTGTGTGTGTGTGTGTGTGTGTGTGTGTGTGTGTGTGTGTGTGTGTGTGTGTGTGTGTGTGTGTGTGTGTGTGTGTGTGTGTGTGTGTGTGTGTGTGTGTGTGTGTGTGTGTGTGTGTGTGTGTGTGTGTGTGTGTGTGTGTGTGTGTGTGTGTGTGTGTGTGTGTGTGTGTGTGTGTGTGTGTGTGTGTGTGTGTGTGTGTGTGTGTGTGTGTGTGTGTGTGTGTGTGTGTGTGTGTGTGTGTGTGTGTGTGTGTGTGTGTGTGTGTGTGTGTGTGTGTGTGTGTGTGTGTGTGTGTGTGTGTGTGTGTGTGTGTGTGTGTGTGTGTGTGTGTGTGTGTGTGTGTGTGTGTGTGTGTGTGTGTGTGTGTGTGTGTGTGTGTGTGTGTGTGTGTGTGTGTGTGTGTGTGTGTGTGTGTGTGTGTGTGTGTGTGTGTGTGTGTGTGTGTGTGTGTGTGTGTGTGTGTGTGTGTGTGTGTGTGTGTGTGTGTGTGTGTGTGTGTCCCTTTTAGAAACCGATGCAGGAATCATTGAGATTCGTGCGTCAGTTTCTAAGTTGAAAACAAGACATTAGAGAATGGAAACAGGATCAAAATCCGTGCAGTAGCTTTAGCGTCAACCTTGAACAAACATTTAAGAACTGTCAATATCATCTTTTTCCGCACAAACAGTAACCTAAACCACTGGGATATCGTTGTAGAAGCGATGGTTGCGTTACCTATGGAGAAAGAATTACGAAAAAAAAAAAACACTTTATTCTAACTAACTAATAAAATGTATTAGAATCGTAATCATTCGAATTGCCGTCGTCGGTGGCGGGCGCGTCGTCCACGTCCACCGTGAACTTGTACCCTGGTCCGCGCCCAGTCCGGACATGAAGTAGAGCGCGTGGGTGCGCCGGGCCGCCCGCGCCGCAATGAAGTCCAGCTGGCACCTGCGCGGCGCGCGCCAGCGACACGCGCTCGATGGACAGCAGGCTGTTGCTCGGCGCGCCCACCACCACCCACCAGCCCCTCCTCGCGCTTCTGCGGCACACGCGCACGCGACATGGCGGGACATGGAGCCACTTCGGGCCAGCGGGACAAGGGCGTGTGTGTGTGTGTGTGAAATGTTCAGCATGAACGAATTTTTTATTTTATTAAGTTGCAAATGTTACTTTCGTCTTATACATTAAACTTATATAACGTACACACATAACAGCTTGCAGTAGTCCACTGCTGGACATAGGCCTCTCGCGTGCCGTAATCGCCACGCTTGGCAGGCGGATTGGCGATCGCACTACGAGACACCTCGCAACCTGACCTAACATTTGTACTTAGGACGGGTATTATTCCTTGGGGCATCTATGTGCCTAAATATACTATGGTAAAGACTAAGGAAAATCTTAAAGACTAAATCTACTTTTTTATGTCTCAGGACCGGGTGTTGTGTGCCCATTCGTTGTTTCTTATTCCATAACACAAAGCCAGTTTGCTACTTACGCATGGAACATCAGAGCAATGTATGTGATTTTCAACCTATCAATGTATGTTTCTACGTATGTATTGTTGGGTTAATTAATGTTGAGAGCCTTAAGATATAATTACAAATTAATTATTTAATTAATTTTATAAAAACTATTATTCAATCCAATGTAACTAAAAGGCCATTGTAGCCATGTGTCCAATAATTATTTTAACATAGAAGCCCTAAAAAGTGTTTTTTGACTAAAGAACTTCTCCAGTGTTTATAACAGCTATTGCGTTGATTAATGTTTACATAGTTTTTAAAGGGCATAAAATTATAAATCCATTG
>JAGSMR010000317.1:37500-136491 GCA_029286605.1 Sericinus montela | reverse complement strand
GTATATGATATTTATTTATTTATTTATTTATTTATTTATTTATTTATTTATTTATTTATTTATTTATTTATTTATTTATTTGTATATGATATTTATTTATTTATTTATTTATTTATTTATTTATTTATTTATTTATTTATTTATTTATTTATTTATTTATTTATTTATTTATTTATTTATTTATTTATTTATTTATTTATTTATTTATTTATTTATTTATTTATTTATTTATTTATTTATTTATTTATTTATTTATTTATTTATTTATTTATTTATTTATTTATTTATTTATTTATTTATTTATTTATTTATTTATTTATTTATTTATTTATTTATTTATTTATTTATTTATTTATTTATTTATTTATTTATTTATTTATTTATTTATTTATTTATTTATTTATTTATTTATTTATTTATTTATTTATTTATTTATTTATTTATTTATTTATTTATTTATTTATTTATTTATTTATTTATTTATTTATTTATTTATTTATTTATTTATTTATTTATTTATTTATTTATTTATTTATTTATTTATTTATTTATTTATTTATTTGTATATGATATTTATTTATTTATTTATTTATTTATTTATTTATTTATTTATTTATTTATTTATTTGTATATGATATTTATTTATTTATTTATTTGTATATGATATTTATTTATTTATTTATTTATTTATTTATTTATTTGTATATGATATTTATTTATTTATTTATTTATTTATTTATTTATTTATTTATTTATTTATTTATTTATTTATTTATTTATTTATTTATTTATTTATTTATTTGTATATGATATTTATTTATTTATTTATTTATTTATTTATTTATTTATTTATTTATTTATTTATTTATTTATTTATTTATTTATTTATTTATTTATTTGTATATGATATTTATTTATTTATTTATTTATTTATTTATTTATTTATTTGTATATGATATTTATTTATTTATTTATTTGTATATGATATTTATTTATTTATTTATTTATTTATTTATTTATTTATTTATTTATTTATTTATTTATTTATTTATTTATTTGTATATGATATTTATTTATTTATTTATTTATTTATTTATTTATTTATTTATTTATTTATTTATTTATTTATTTATTTATTTATTTATTTATTTATTTGTATATGATATTTATTTATTTATTTATTTATTTATTTATTTATTTGTATATGATATTTATTTATTTATTTATTTATTTATTTATTTATTTATTTGTATATGATATTTATTTATTTATTTATAATATTAAAATAGTAGGAATTTTAGAAGCATTACCACTTATGGTGTACTTTGCGGGGCATTCTGGCACAAGTAATTATTTGCTTAAAAGGATGTCCCAACAATGGATATATTATTGTTATATGTTTTTATGCAAATAAATTATTCTTATTCTTATTCTTACTGCTACGGTAAGCTTTTTTAAGCTGAATATTGGGTCGAAAGTACTTATCCTTTGGCTACCTCAGGTCTGGAAAGATACGTAAAAAATGTACTTACCGAAACCCTCACAATGTTCAAATTAGTACCACCTTTCCACCAAGATATGAGAGGTTTCGGTCGACACTCTACTCTGACCAGCCACCCAAGATACCCCTTGTATCCTCACCGACAGAGGCGATCCTGCGATCTGAGCCATGAAAACATTCAAAGTTTCTCCTTTCCCTCTTCAGACTCCCACAAAGGAATAAGATTATAAAGTTTAAAATGACAGAAATATTATTTTGTTTATTAAATTGTCTGGACTGTCTTACCCCCAGTGCATATAATGATTGATGATATATAAAAAATTGCAAAGTAAATTGCCATGCCTAGGCAAAGGAGAATGGTTTGTGTATGGAACATCTGCCACGCTGCGCCAATATATGTTAGCGGACATTTTTACTTATTATTATCATTCAAACAAGCGGATTTTCAAACGATGTTCTTCACCGCCGAGTTCGTAAATTCAGCATTAAAAATTGTTATCAACAAATTTAAATGATAAAAGGGGAAGTCGTTTAATTTGTTATAAATTCTGGTGGAATAATTTTAAAATCACTTACAATTCATGTCGACGGACGGTCGGTGGGATAACGGCAGTATTGATGGATCGGTGACTGCCTGTTAAAAAGGAAATCATTTAAATTAATGAGAAACTTAATAAAACAACTGACATGGACGAGACCTTTTTAATTTTATTTTATTTACTTTAAGGTCTATATATACGGTCTATATTACTGTCTGTATAATCGAGTACGAATCTGTACAAATATATTGCACCGCTAGCTTTACACTAAGACGGTAGGCTTACCACTTGTCACGTTCTTCTTGTCACGATTTATACCGTCAACTTGGACATAAAGACGGCGACGGGCTCACCATCTGTCGCGTTGTCCCAAAACATGAATTCGGTGGAAGGTAGGTCGAAAGGTACGTCTTAATTTTGTCTAGAAAAAAAAAAAAAAAAAAAAAAAAAAAAAAAAAAAAAAAAAAAAAAAAAAAAAAAAAAAAAAAAAAAAAAAAAAAAAAAAAAAAAAAAAAAAAAAAAAAAAAAAAAAAAAAAAAAAAAAAAAAAAAAAAAAAAAAAAAAAAAAAAAAAAAAAAAAAAAAAAAAAAAAAAAAAAAAAAAAAAAAAAAAAAAAAAAAAAAAAAAAAAAAAAAAAAAAAAAAAAAAAAAAAAAAAAAAAAAAAAAAAAAAAAAAAAAAAAAAAAAAAAAAAAAAAAAAAAAAAAAAAAAAAAAAAAAAAAAAAAAAAAAAAAAAAAAAAAAAAAAAAAAAAAAAAAAAAAAAAAAAAAAAAAAAAAAAAAAAAAAAAAAAAAAAAAAAAAAAAAAAAAAAAAAAAAAAAAAAAAAAAAAAAAAAAAAAAAAAAAAAAAAAAAAAAAAAAAAAAAAAAAAAAAAAAAAAAAAAAAAAAAAAAAAAAAAAAAAAAAAAAAAAAAAAAAAAAAAAAAAAAAAAAAAAAAAAAAAAAAAAAAAAAAAAAAAAAAAAAAAAAAAAAAAAAAAAAAAAAAAAAAAAAAAAAAAAAAAAAAAAAAAAAAAAAAAAAAAAAAAAAAAAAAAAAAAAAAAAAAAAAAAAAAAAAAAAAAAAAAAAAAAAAAAAAAAAAAAAAAAAAAAAAAAAAAAAAAAAAAAAAAAAAAAAAAAAAAAAAAAAAAAAAAAAAAAAAAAAAAAAAAAAAAAAAAAAAAAAAAAAAAAAAAAAAAAAAAAAAAAAAAAAAAAAAAAAAAAAAAAAAAAAAAAAAAAAAAAAAAAAAAAAAAAAAAAAAAAAAAAAAAAAAAAAAAAAAAAAAAAAAAAAAAAAAAAAAAAAAAAAAAAAAAAAAAAAAAAAAAAAAAAAAAAAAAAAAAAAAAAAAAAAAAAAAAAAAAAAAAAAAAAAAAAAAAAAAAAAAAAAAAAAAAAAAAAAAAAAAAAAAAAAAAAAAAAAAAAAAAAAAAAAAAAAAAAAAAAAAAAAAAAAAAAAAAAAAAAAAAAAAAAAAAAAAAAAAAAAAAAAAAAAAAAAAAAAAAAAAAAAAAAAAAAAAAAAAAAAAAAAAAAAAAAAAAAAAAAAAAAAAAAAAAAAAAAAAAAAAAAAAAAAAAAAAAAAAAAAAAAAAAAAAAAAAAAAAAAAAAAAAAAAAAAAAAAAAAAAAAAAAAAAAAAAAAAAAAAAAAAAAAAAAAAAAAAAAAAAAAAAAAAAAAAAAAAAAAAAAAAAAAAAAAAAAAAAAAAAAAAAAAAAAAAAAAAAAAAAAAAAAAAAAAAAAAAAAAAAAAAAAAAAAAAAAAAAAAAAAAAAAAAAAAAAAAAAAAAAAAAAAAAAAAAAAAAAAAAAAAAAAAAAAAAAAAAAAAAAAAAAAAAAAAAAAAAAAAAAAAAAAAAAAAAAAAAAAAAAAAAAAAAAAAAAAAAAAAAAAAAAAAAAAAAAAAAAAAAAAAAAAAAAAAAAAAAAAAAAAAAAAAAAAAAAAAAAAAAAAAAAAAAAAAAAAAAAAAAAAAAAAAAAAAAAAAAAAAAAAAAAAAAAAAAAAAAAAAAAAAAAAAAAAAAAAAAAAAAAAAAAAAAAAAAAAAAAAAAAAAAAAAAAAAAAAAAAAAACAAACTAGATCATCGATACCTACAATTAATGGAAATCTAAATCTATAATGCTAAATCTACAAAGCTAAATCTATAATACACCTAAATACCAATACTACTAAACAATACATATTTTTTTCGTCTTCACCCAATTTCCTACTACTGGGGTCTATGATATGCACTTATCTTGGACTCAAGTACAACATTTAAGGTTGAACATTAGTATGATGAATATGAATGTTTCATATTCATCACACGAATGTTCGACCCTAGAGAGATTCGAACCCGCGATCCATAGCTTCGAAGGCCATCTAAGCTGTTGCTGTCATAAATGCCGAATGCGAGTTATCTATTTTACTGTCTATACATAAAAACTCTGTAATTAAACTTACGAATATATCGGCGTTTCGTCACCCTGCTTGTACCATATAACGGGAACCACTCGGTCTGCAGAGAGAGCCGGACTCACGTCGCATGGTAACTCCACTCGACCTCCTGTTGGTCCTTGAACTGATTCTACTTCAACTGGAAAGGAACACTTCTCTTAGTTTATTATGACCTGATTATACTTGGCTATTGCGTTTTTGTTTTTCTTATAATAATTGAGGTACACAATATTTAAGAGCCGAGGTAGTTTAGTAGTCATAGTGTTTGCAGTACTCGGGTTCGATACGATCCACTTTCCGGCATAACTAAAATAAATGTAAATTTTAAGAATAAACTGAAACAAAATTACAGTATTTACTATAAAAATTAAAATTATTGTTGACTTGGTTTTAAAGATAGCGAAAGATGTCATGATGTCCCACAAAATGTCTTCGGTGAAAGATGGATTGAAAGAACTTAAGTGTCTGGACCTCCGTCTACTCAAGTATTGGGAATAGCGTGAAAATAAAAAGTCAAAAATGTGCTGAGATACTGAATCTTACTAGTTACCGACACCAACGGGAATAAAAAAGGATGGTAAATTCTTAGTAGCACAATATTTTTTCAAAAGTCACGATAGCCGAGTGGTTGGGCTATCGTAATTTCGAGTCGAGTGGTAGGCACGTAACAATAGGTTTTTCTAAAACTGATGTACGAATTATATCGTTGGCTTGGACATAAAGACGGCGAGGGGCTCACCACCTGTCACGTTGTCCCGAAAATATCTTCGGTGGAAGGAGGGTCGAAGGGACTAAATTTTCTAGACTAGACATCTGTCTAACCCTTTATTGGGAAGTCTTTGATATATAAATTGCAAAAATGCATATATCATGATTGATATATACATTTTTACAGCATTTAAGCATGCTGGACTTTTGTTATAAAATTAATGAGAAAATTTAAATAATCAACTGACACGAGCGATATTTCAACCCCCGACCTGCCGTGTTGTAGCAACGCGTGTGGTTGGTCGGAACATGCCGGCCCATTGTCCATGACTATTTCCACTGGTATTCCATATTGGGCAAACTGTTCTTTCTTCGCTCTGCATACTTCTTTAGAATCGATACTTTGCATGGAAGTCATATCGATAAATATGGGGCATAATATACTAGTATGAAATAATACTTCACAATCATAATAATTTATTCGTGTAAACATGGTAGGTTCATATTAGATATTTAACAATACTCACAGTTTACAACATGTGTACCAGGAGTAGCGTCACATTACATAATTTTTTTGTTATAATCGTTATAATAATCGTATATATAACCCTAATCCGAATTGCTACTTGCGCCCTTATTCGAAAACATTTGTGCCAATTTCTGGCCATGGTATTTTGCCACAACATGTTCGGCGGAAACAACACGTGCTCGTACGGCATCCTCAACATCTCGTGACATCGCGCACCAAAACATGACACCCCTTGCCCGACGTTTGCACCGTTCGATACCCAAGTGCCCTCGTGCACCCGATTGACCACCTCCCGTGTCAAGAGACCTACACCTACATAGGTGTAGGTCGCCATACGATTACGTCATCAATAAACGAATCTACACCGTCTCAGTCTTCCGCAAGCAAACCTCTAAAGCGGAATTAATTCCGTAAGGTAAACGTAAAAACGGCCGAAATGAGTCCCGAATTTCCACAGGCCCGCACTGCACCAACAATTTCTACCATCCAAAAGTGAAACACGGTCCTTGAAGTTCCTTGGTAATCTCCATAACTGGGGCAGTGTGTCGCGCACGTTGAATTGCTTGCTCGATATGGTCGGATACGAGGTCTTAAAGGCCCGTAGCCAACCCTAAGAACTAATGCGCCAACGACTACACTTATATCGCTAGAATCCTGATAAAATTTCCGAGTGGTATTCCACCTGGATTATTCCAACTGGATTATTAATGAGTCTTTCATAGAAGAAACAAGAATAGAAAAACCCACATTTACATTAAGCTTACTATTTTACGCTTTATATAAAAATATAACTATCTTACATCATATAGGTATATAAAAATAGACTAATAAATAACTTACCCTTACCTGTAGCTGTTTGTTTTGCTTGCACATAGATCAGAATGAAAATAAATCCCGCCAAACTTCTACGCAACAAACGCTAGTGTATGGCGTCACGAAGTTCAGTTTTTTTAATAAAAATGTAGAATGTCCAAATCTTATAAAATTATGACATGTAAAAATTTTTAATTTCTTGCACTATTAAACTTAGTATTCTTATAATTATTGTCGTGATATATGAAAAAAACACTGTCGATATTTTTGGCCTCATTTCATAAAGCACTAAAACACATCCAACCAGTTATTATTATAATTCAATGACATGCTTACATGCCAAATAATAATATTATATAACCGAAACCGAGTGATTTAAACTTTATCCGGACATACGAATTCCACTGAAAACACAAGGTACTATTCAAAGAGTACTTAACGCTACGTTTTGAGATAGGTCTATTCTACTATCTTTTACATCATAGATAAAGTAACGGTATAGCATATCAAATAACGCGTTATTTAGCTACTTTTCTCACAGAACGTAAAAAATAATTACAAAAATACAGTCACTGTCGTTGTTCTCCTATAACAGTTTTCTGAGAACAATTACAGACACTTCCTTGCTGGACATTTTCTGCAACAATGACTAATCTTGTCGTTGTTAGTAAAGATACGATATATAAACAAAATCGAAACGCATACGTCGTACTCAACATAATTTTAGTCATTTAGCACAGTCATCGCTCTTTTCAATCGAGATCCTAAACTGTGTGGCCAACAATAATTTGAAATTCCGTTAATTTTTGCTGTAAAACATAGGTTAGTGTTAAACTTGTAAATAATAATATTAGATTAACTATTTTTTTGTTACCATCGTTGTGATGGACATATTTAAGTGCTTATATTAAGTTAGATATTTATTTAAATAGGAAGTTTTGTTCACCAGCATTAGTGAAATTCTCGTTTTATGCATACAATTCTAAAGAACAAGAGAAAATTCAATGTTTATACAAAATTGTAGGTTTTACTGTAAGTAAGTATTAAAGTAAGTAAATATTAAATGATGATATGATTTAAGTAATAGCGAAAAACCCTTCTCTAACTACATCCTGCACGATGTTGTAATGTTAAGTTACCTGAATGAAAAATAGAAAATGCAAAATTACAATGAAAAAAGGGTGAAAAGTCCGTGACGCGTTAATGAATAAATTTTCTCAACTCAGCTCAATTAACTAGATGTTACTTTACTAATTAACTAGCAAAACAGATCCCGAAATTCTTTTATTAAAATTAACTATAACGTAGTGATTACATATTATTAATAACTCTTTGAAATTAACAATTAAACCTAGGAGACCTTTCGTCGTATAGTACATATATTTCAAAATTAAAATAATTACTTTGATTGCGAAATATTTGATTTGGCGCGCGTGGTTTACCAACGTATAAACTTTACTATGTATGTTCATTTATTATTTTAATTTCAATATATTTAGTAGACTTATATTTTTGTTTGTTTCTTCATGCAGTTTGTCGGGACTTGGCAAAAAATTCTTGTAAATAAATGTGTGCGTACTGTAAATAATTTTAACGTGCATTATAATAACATATCAATATGATCGTAATTTTATCTACAAGTGACTGACGTTAAAACCAACGTAATTTAATTTTTATTTTTGTTTTCTCCTGTAAATCTATGTACGTCACAATCAGTAAAACTACGTTTTACTTCACTTTATTTCAAGACTTTTTCTTTTATTTACGTTATTTTTTTTTGAGCGGGCAATCGTAAAGCCACCCTATAATTTGCCTACAAGAAGTAACGTGCAACACTGTCTATTGTAAACGCCGCAGTCGTTTTAGTAATGTATGTAGTTTCTATGCTCAGTCGACTGCGGACTTCATGGTTGGTGGACGTATGCTTCTTTTGTTGCCGATTCGTTCTCGTAAATGGTTAAACTTCAACTGAATAATCGGTAAAACTAAAAGGCAAACATTTTTAAGACATATACTTGATGCTTTTGTAAGAAATAGCTTATAAAATAATCACTTGACACATTTATTTTACCAATAACTCATTTCAGTACAAGGGGTAAATAACTCAAAGAAAGTATTTATAACAATAGTAAATTTGAGTCGGAGGCACACAATTTGTATTTGATTGTGTATTTATTTGAATTTAAGTGAAGACGCTGTTCACATTTTGGAAGAAAATATTTATCTCATTGGTAAAATAAATAATTTTGAGTAATAACTCAGGTCCCCTGCATGTGTTATTACTTAAAATTTTTGCTTCTGATATACGAAACCACCGAAAATTATTCGTTTACAATCATAAACAGCATTTTACAACATATTATGTGCTAGCTGTTAAACGCGGTTTCGTCAACGTTGCTTGATATATTAAATATGTTTCGAGTTCGAAGGATCAATCACAAAATTAAAACATCAAAAATATCGTAAGCAAAAATATACTTTGCTAATAATTTTTTTTAATTACGGATGATTGGCGTTCACATCGTTTTTATGGGGACGTCGGCTTTGAGGTCCCAGCTTCGAACGGGTCAATGAATTAAACTACTTTTTCCATAGTGTCTCGGGTCAGTTTTTTATGGTTCTTTAGTTGTTACCGATTGGAGTCGGAAACAACTAAGGAACCACTTGTGTTATGGATAACAACAGTACTTTAGCTACTTATTTTGGGATCAGAGAAATGAATGTGATGTTGTCACGAACAGACGTGGTATATTTAAGCTAACTACCGACAATTCCGTAAACTAAACGCTTCACTCTAATTTAAAAATAAAGCATTTTTGATATTTACTTGTCTTTTTAAGTTTCTTATATTTGCATTTACTTACAAGACCTTTTCTGAGAAGACATTGAGAGTGTATTCCAATATTGAACCAACAATCTCACAACCAAACCTATAGATATTTTTTCTCGTCAAGATGTTATTTGAGATGAAATTGTATTAAATCAAGAAATCAGGTACTTTATGATTTTAGGTTCATCGTATTGAAGTCTTTTCGTGACATTGATATATTTTTGAAGTAAATATTTCTCACCGCTGTGATTTAATACTTAAATTTGGACAGAGTGAAAGAGATAGAAAAGAACTGTTCAGCTTCATTAAAAGACTAGTCGAAATCCCTATAGGATTTTCCATGGCTGGTCCATCCACTCATATTCAGCGGCAACAGGGGTAGGTCATATTCAGCGGCAAGAATAATTTATCCCAATCTCCATTTCATTCTTCATTCATTCATTCGATAACGAAGTGCCTGCTACATACGGCCCTAATAAGTGATCTACAATTGCAGTTTGAGGTATATGCATACATAATCATAACGATTTGAAAAGGTCGACTGCTGGACATAGGCCTCTACCGTAAAGGCGAATTTGCGACAATCGCCGTGCTTTGCAAACAGATAGGTGATCGCAGCATCATATGCTTTGCTCTTAAGACGCTGCTGGCCAATTCATGGTCTGGTAAATTTTATTCCGGTGTTTTTTGAAATGTCTTGGGCCTTTGAATTCTTTTCCCTTAGCCATCTTACGACACCATGAAAATTCTGTGTATTTGATGAAACTTCTATGTATTAAACTAGACTGGTGTTGACAGAGGCACATTAGATTACAAAAGTATTCGATTCAACCGAAGCTTTTTGGGACAATATGATAGGTGGTGAGTCTATCGCCTTCTTAGTGTTCAAGCAAACGGTACAATATATTTACATACGCGTATATTTATATAGATAAATACAAATATTTACAAGTTTGCCCCTCGAAGAAATCGAAAGCAGGACAGGACTATCAACTATGCTATCGGGTCGTCACTACTAGACTTCTTAAATTTAACATGACAATATTTTAGTAAGTAGTATGGGAGTGTGCATACACACTACACTTAACTCGTAACTATTACTTAATCTATGAAGACCTATCTAATCTGTGACCATAATACTGCGTAGAGAAGTTTTTCGGCTTCTGTGCTAACCAGGAGATAGGCCAATCTGAGTCCTTCCAGGAAGAAGCGGTATCGACACAAGTCGAATTCCTACATATAATGTAGGGATTCGCAATGCAACAAAATCAATATACTTTTACATACTTCCGTTACTAACTTATTAATTCTTTTTATTTTAAAATAAATTTGTTTTGCTATAAAAATTATAAAATGAACTGACAGGGACGGGATTAGAATCCGGACCTCTACCTTCTTACCTTCTAGCCACGGTGTCATACTAGTGTTACTAGTGGCCAAATCAGTGATCCAAATTCTTGTATGTCTACCCCAGTATTGGGGATAAAAAACACCATGATACACATTTATACAACGCTAACTTCCAAAGCTATTACTTTGCATTGTGAACTTGAAATATAGAACAAATGTTATGAAACATAATAATAACGTTCATAACGCGTCTGTTCCAGACTACTGCACCGCCTTGTCGTGTTCTGTAAAAAAATAAAGTAAATAATATGCGTATTGCAACATCATGAATACATATCATAGTGAGTTTTACGCTTAAATAAATAATAAATAAATAAATAGACAGACGTCTAGGCTAGACAATTAAATCCTTTTGACCTACCTTCCACCGAAGATATTTTCGGGACAAAGTGATAGGTGGTGAGCACGTCGCCGTCTTTATGTCCAAACCAACGATATAATTCGTACATAAGTCACGATAGCCGTGTTGTTGGGTTGTCGGAATTTCGAGTCGAGAGACCCGAGTTCGATCCCCAGGTGGCAGTACCAATGAGTTTTTCAAATAAACTTATGTACGAATTACATCGTTGGCTTGGACATAAAGGCAGCGACGGGCTCACCACCTGTCACGTTGTCCCGAAAATATCTTCCGTGGAAGGTGGGTCGAAGGGACTTAATTGTCTAGACTAAGACCTCTGTCTACCCCTGTATTGGGAATTGCGTGAAGATATTTATTTATTTATTTTATTTATAAGTTCTTGAAAAACCTATTGGTTCGAACCCCATTCGACCCGCGTTCGAAACCCATTGGGGATCGAATTCGGGTCTCTTGACTCGAAATTCCGAGCACCCAAACATTCGGCTATAGTGACTTATTTAGTTTTATGCTTAATAAGAAAAATAAACGGACAAAAATTTACTACTTTTCGTTGCATTTCTAAATACATACTTTTATATTTGACGATCTGCGTGGACGGAGGTACACAGGTTTCATAATGTCGTCAGATCTAAGGTCCCAGGTTTGATTGCCGAACGGGACAATTTAGAAAATCACTGTTTCTTCATTGTCTCGGGCGTTAGTATTTGTACTGTTGCTGCACTAACCCACTGTTGGATAAGGCGCACCCCCATATCCTTCCAAACAAATCGATATTCTGGCAGTTCGAATCAATCAAATATTTTTAAAAAACTTTAAAAAAATATATAAAAGTACAGGTATCGTTCATTTAGTCATTAATTATTCGGAAGTAGCCAAGTTTATAAATGATGAAGTCCTACACACATTTATCCAATCAAATTCTGACTGAAAATACTCGATGGAAATTATTCTGGTTTTATTCTCTGTTCGCTCGGAAATAATATAGACTGTTAAAAAGTAAAAATCCACTTCAGGACATTGGCCTCACACATGGTAAGGATATGTCTTTGTCGCTAGTCAGCGGCAAACAGAAATCATAAGGTCGTATTTCATGCAAATTTTCTTACCTTTAGCGTGGTGTATCCTATACCTGGTGACTCTGGTGAAACCCAGGGGAAAAAGGTGGTATAGGATACACCTTTTTCCAAAAGCCTTGAATTCGAAACGCCATCGGTAGATGGCGGGATAATCATCATAAAAAAAAGTCACGATAGCCGAGTGGTTGGGTGGTCGGAATTTATACCAAATACCTTCAAACGTTTGTTACAATTATGCTAATTGCTTTATAAAATATTCATAGATATTTTCATATAATATTTTAGTTTCCGTCGATTTTCCTTTTTAACTTTGTGATCATAATCGCTTGGAAAAAGAGAACTTAAAATTTAAATTTATTGTTCAAGAAATGTCGCCTGAGTAACCTGGTAAATTTACCTGTTTTCTGAGAAAACTCAGACACTTTTAAATAAATTAACATTGAAGTACTCATGTGTCACCATAGCCTAGTAGTTGCGTGGTCGGAATATCCCCTTGACCCCCATGTTATATTAAAATGATTAAAAATAACTACTTACTTCGTTGTTGAAACATTATAGTGATTTTTTTATTTGTACCAAAACAAGCATAATTCTCGGTCTGTGCGTTGTCTGGGGCAGAATCCACTCTTGACCATTTCTACCGTTAAATAGCAGTGTAATAACTGTTGTGTTCCGGTTTGAAGCCTTCAGCCGTCAAATTGATAAAAAAGAGCCATTTTTATCACGGTCTAAAAAGAATTCCAAACTAATCCTCGAGGGAAAAACATCAAGTAAACACATGTTATACAACATGTAACCTGATACATCTGTAACCTTTTAAAATCAGATTTCTAACAGTCATTTATCAAGCAAAGTGCGTATTTTCACCCCTTTTCTACAACCGTATTGTCGATGACAGTTCTTTAATCTTAAATATGTTTTGCCCGGTGACTTTGACGCATTAACCATCGATCTTATAAATACAAAGATGCAATAAGAGTGAAAAAAGATTTGATTTATTTTAGAATCTAAGGTAAGCTTATTTACTGAGGTACGTATGTATCTATCTATCTATCAAGAGTCTATCAGTTCATTTTCTTCTTTATAGCATATCAAGAGACCACTTCTGAACATGGGCCTACCCTAAAGTTTGCCACGGATATTGATATTGCTATTTTAGTAGTAAACGACACATATGCGACTTACTCTTATGCCCCACTAACGGAAAAGGTGTATATTAAATAAAAACAAATTAATACATTTTGATTTCGATTGCGTATGTTTGTTCGTGAGTTAAACATGCTGAATGAGCATTTTTTTGTTTCGCAGATCGAATTCTGGTGCCCTGAAGTTTAGACAGCCCGGAAGTGCTGTCGGAAGATAAACATTTATTTGAGATTATTTGGCATATCTGCGATAGTCTTGTGTTGAATGTACACATTTACATCAAATATTTACACTAATTCACTCGGCGTTACATTTGCACTTTACCTCGCCATTTACACTAACGTAATCTTGTGTCTTAAGTTACGATAGCAGAATGGTTGAGTACTTGGAAATGGGTCAAACCCGAGTTCGATCCCCAGGACGTAGGCTCGTACCAATGATTTTTTAAAAACTTATCTACGATTTTTTTTTGATTTGGCTTGGACATAATGACGGCGATATGCTCACCGTTTAACGCTTTGTTCTGAAATATGCTTTGGTAAAATAAGGCTCGAAAGGACTAAATTGTCAATACCTGTATATTGGAAAAAATCGTTAAGATATTCTTGTGGAAAACATATAAATAAATAAATTAATATAAATATCTTCACGCAATTCCCAATACAGGGGTAGACAGAGGTCTAATCTAGACAATAAAGTTCCTTCGACCCACCTTCCACCGAAGATATTTTCGGGACAACCTGACAGGTGGTGAGCCCGTCGCCGCCTTTATGTCCAAGCCAACGATGTAATTCGTACATAACTTTTTGAACAACCCATTGGTACGAGCCTGCCACCTGGAGATCGAACTCGGGTCTCTCGACTCGAAATTCCGACCACCCAACCACTCGTGATTTTAAAAACATATACATAACCTATATTGCAGTTCATCATACTTTAATCGATAAAGAAACTTTCTGTGACTTTTCTTCTACTTTTAATTAGTAAGAATCTATATCTCAGTGGTTTCAAGATTACACTCTTCAATGTACTTTTTGTGAACCATTTTAATCCAACTTTCTGATCAGCTACATAATTGAATCTTAATTCACAACAACTTAAAAGAGGGTTGCCTTATCTTATACAGGTTATCTGAAACGTTTTATAAGTTTATAATGTTAACATATAATTTTATTTATAAATAACTTTTGAGATTATTTTAAATTTTGCGCTCTTTTTTACCCAAACATGATAAAATAGTAGCACGCATCAAATGATATCTTTCATATACACAAATATATAGACAGACAATTTTATGTTCCGGGATGGAAGATGTGATTTAGATGTGGACAGGCGTGTCGCTGCCGGGAACAAAGTCAATAGTGCCCTGACGTGCTTCGATGGTTTGGGCACGTTGAGCAAATGAGTGAAGACCGAATGGTGAAGAAAATATATAGCGCGAAAGTTAATATTAAAAGGTGTCGAGATAGACCGAGACTAACTTTCGAAGACCATGTGAGCAAATTGCTCGAAGAGGGGAGGGTCAAGAGTACTCGGATACCTAGACGTACATGTATGAAGAAGGTGATGAATCTGAAAGAAGCGAGAGAAGTATGTAGGGATCGTGACGTTAGGGATTGTGCGTGAAGATAAATAAATAAACAATTTTATACACCTTTCTATTTTATACGCCTTGGGTTACATTATGGTAATTTTAGTAGGGATCTCTAACAAAAAATATAGCCTATGTTACTCGCCTTGATCATGTCGTTTTCTATTGGTGCAAGAATTTTTAAAATCCGTTTAGTGATTAGGCGTTGCAACAAACAGATTTACTTTTCACATTTATAATATTAGTATGTTATTGACATTAGAATTATTCATGTTGCAATTAGACACGTTAGCCGTATCGTAGTTTAGCCACTATAGCCGAGTGGTTGGGGGATCGGATTATGGAGTCATGAGAACCGAGTTCCATCTCCAGGTGGCCGGCTTGTACCAATGGGTTTTTTCAAAAACTTATGTACGATTACATCGTTGGCTTGGATATAAAGCCGGATACGGACGGCAGTCACCAGTCACGTTGTCCCGAAAAATGTCTTCTGTGAAGGGACTTAATTGCCTAGATTAGACCTCTGTTTACCCCTATTTTGGGGCCTGGGGCCAACATAAATATATCTTATTCTTATATAATTATGTTGCACCGTGTTATATACTTCTATTTCTATCAAAGTGCATTATTTTATCAAATTGCACAAAAATAACATTAATAATATTAATATTTATTTAGACTTGTAGGAATTACTCAATCTCTACGTGATAGCTCTTGCATTGCTCTGTAACTCCATAAATGGCTGTAACTCACATATTATATTGAGTTACGATTGCCGAGTCAGGAAATAATCCTAATAGCCGAGCTTTTGAGTGGTCGGAATTACAGTCTAGAGAGGTCCTGATTTCGAGTTGACACAAGCCTACCTTGGGGTAGGCTTGTGCCAATGGGTGTTTTAGAAACTTTTTATAATTATTTATATCGTTGGCTTGAACATAAAGATCACGACAGGCTCACCACCATTTATGTTGTAAAATGTGAGTCGAAAGGACTTAATTGTTTAGACCTCTGTCTGCCCTAGTCTACCTCAGTATTGGGAATAAATAAATAAATATATACGTAGATGGGAACCACATAAGTTAAGTATTTGTGATTTCTTGTATTTACGCGAATACTACACATTTTAAATTAAACGATTTTCGGATTTCATCGCGTTTTTAATTAGTTACAAACAATTTTTATTTCGCGAAATTTCGAAAAAAATAGTTTGTAAAAACAAACTAAAAACGCGACAAAATCAGAAAATCGTTTTATTTAAGCATTTGTGTATGGAATCAAAAAGAGCATCTATCCAGCATCCAATTCTCGGGTACATTCCACAACCGATAAATGTAAAACAAGGGTTTTACTATATTGACCCGATCGGGAATGGAACCTTGGATCTCAGAGCTGGCGACATCTTGAAAGCCGGAGAATGGCGTTAAGACGTAGAGATTATCGCGAAATATGACAGGTAAGGCCTTTGGGAAAGATATATGCACTCCTGCCTTTCCATATAATAGTTACTCAATTTTGTCTCGTATCAGCACACTTCAATTTACTTCAGAGCTTACGGAGCTTACTTATAAAAATGGAAGCTTAGTATGTTATTTAAGAAAGAACATACTGCCTATCGACCGCGGAGGTCGATAAAAATAAATATATTGCTGTACCAGATCCATTGCACCTTATACACTGCTCCTCATCACTTCATAGCTTAATTTAGATTTGGTATTTTTTAGATTATTATTGCGCTATCTGTTAGAAGCAATGTTATTTTCACAATTAGTTATACTCTACATAGCAGTTTTAAGCAGCATAGCAGTTTTATAATATATAATAATCTGTAAGTAAGTAAGAAGCATAGCAGTTTTATAATATATAATAATCTATTTGTGTCTGTCTTTGTTTTATTTGTATATTTTGATATCTGCCATACCTTGTTTTTCCAAAAACAAAAACTATTCTTTCTTTCTAAATATAAATTAATCGTAATCATTATTTTTATAGCCATCTCATTCGAAGCTGCTTGTTTAATACCAATTTCCTCAATAATAAAGGCTTTATTTCTTCTTCCGGTTACAAACTGGCAATGATCTCAGATATCGGAATCCGATATCCTGTTCGACATAATAAAGTCCCGCATTCGAAGCCAAAACGTAATAAAATCCATGCAGGCAGTGTAATTGAAAGTACATTACTGGTTTTATTATTGTCGTAGCGTGGGTAAGAAAGATGATCAGCCACACCATCTTATTTTCTAGACGACGTAAAATTAGACTATTTCATATCTTCAAGTCATGGCGTAGTCCCGTTTTTACATTTTATACCGTTTTAGTATGAAGGAATTCGTAGTAACTGTATCTCATTCTACGTCAAAATTGGTAAATTAAATAGTATTAGGTAATGTGAGAAAGAAAAAAAATCTTCATATTATGTACGTAATTTATAATTGCGTATATAAAAGTTGCGATGTCGAAAAGATGCGCCTTTTCGATTCGCAGAGGTTACGTGGCGATATATATATATCTCCACTTTAGAAGGTCGATAGTGGTGGATAATTTAGTAAACATTAGGGGTGTAATTGCACCCTAAATCGCGCTATCGAAGGTCTTTCGACTCAAAAGCATGTACATGAGTATCGACAGCACACTGGTACAGAAGACATCACAAATACCTGATCTAGTGGGTATCTGTTCTTTTCCTGCAGCACATTTTCTGCTGTAACTATCTGCTGTTTCGATTTCTTACATCAATACTTTGACATATGTGCTCCGATTCTAATCAAGGCCTGATCATGATCGAGGAAAGTACTACTAGGTTATGCCTTTCCAATGGTAAAATAATGGTTATAATTAATTATTTAAGAATAAATCAGAACGGTTTATTTACAAAATCCGTTATGACATTCATTTAAAAAGTCACAATTAAAAAAATAAACAACTCACTAATTACATTGTTACATGTTTTTATTTTTTTTTGAGGGTAGGTGCGAAACGAGCAATACATGTTTTTTAACTGTCGTAATTTCTTTATACTAAAATTTGAGTTTTGAATACTATTTATTATTATTTAAAACTTTTGCATCTAATACAAAGTGTTAATAAGTTGTCTTAAATAGTAATGCAACAATAATCAAGTTTTAACACTTACTTATGCCATCCCTCCTTAACTTCAATTGAGTCACAATATTCAACTATAATTTTTTAATTAAAACTTAAACACTACTACAATGGCAAACATCTATAATGTTGAAAACACTCAGAAGACATTAGAGGATAACTTGACTAGGAAGTAGGACGAATTTGAGAAGCGACTCAAAGCAGCATCAACTCCCACAAATCAAACACTTCTGCAGCTTCAGGAGGAATTTTATTCTTTCAAGGATACTGTGATCTCCATGTTCAGCCTACTCAAACAGCAGATTCGTGATTGTGTTAGGAGTGTGGATGCTATTAATATGTAACATCGACGGAAAGCCCTTCTATTCCATGGAATTACTGAATCTCCAGAAATGAATGATCGCAGTGAAGTTCTTCAATTGTTGCAGACCAGGATGGATTTGTTGCATATTGTGGATTCATCTTTCAAGCAGTGTCACCGGTTTGGTTCAAAGCAAATTGGTCATACTAGGCCTGTGTTAGTTTATTTTGATTCTCATGAAACAAAAACCAAAGTTTGGCAGGCTAAATCAAAGTTAAAAGGTTCTGGTGTCTCCATTTTTGAATTCTTAACAAAGGAGAGGCAAACTACACATAGTAATGCTCGCAAACACTTCGGTATGAAGAATGTGTGGACATTTGATGGGACCATTTACATAAAGCATGCTGCAGGAAGGGAGAAAATTCACTCGCAGGAAGATTTAGATGCTTTAGTAAGTATTGAATTTTTTTTTTTGATATTATTTTTAAAAATTCTCTAGTTTAGATTTTATCTGTTTCTTACGCTTTTAATTTTTAAATGTGTTCTTGTATTTTGTTTAAATTTTCAGTATGTAACAGTCAACTGGAGGGTTGGTATATAGTGAAGTGATATCTATTTTATATATATTTTTTTAATATTATTTTTATATTTATATATAATATTTTATAATTTTATTTAAATGCCCGATGATGACTCATTCTACTCAGCTGATTCAGACTTATCGTTTGATTCATGTACTGACTATCTCAATAGCAGTGGGCTCGCGTTAAATTATAGCTTAAAAGAAATTTTTCCGAACACACATAATTTATTGAATATCTGCCATATAAACGCACAAAGTGTCCCTAGCCATTTCTCAGAAATAGAAGCGGCTTTTTCTTCTACAAATTTGCATGCAATTTTAATTTCGGAGACTTGGTTGAAACCATCCTTACATTCGACACTATATTCTTTGTCTGATTTCATACTTATCAGGAATGATCGGATAAATAAAGGTGGAGGTGGAGTAGCTATATATCTACACAAGTCTCTAACCTATAAAATTGTATTAGTCTCTCCATCTTCATATTCCGCTTCTTTAGAATACATGTTCTTAGAACTTAATGTTAAGGGTATAAAGGTACTTCTCGGAGTAGTGTATTGTCCTCCTTCCGTCGATTATTTTGCTAATCTTGAAGTTGTTATTGAAAATTTTGGATCTGAGTACGCGCACTGTATAATCATGGGTGACTTCAACACAGACCTTCTTAAAAGTTCACGCCGATCTTAAAAACTTTGTACAATCATTGAATCTGTTAACTTCTCAATTCTTCCTCTAGAGGCCACTCATCATAATATCAACTCTGATGACTCATTGATTGATTTAATCGTAATTGCATCATCTGACCATGTAGTAGCACATGGCCAACTTCCCGCTTCTGGTTTCATTCGGCACGACCTCATTTACGTTTCATATAAACTTAAACCACCTAAATGTAGGCCACCTATTTTGAGTTTACGAAACTTCAGAAGATTAGATATGGAAAAATTCTTGAGTGATGCATCTAAACTAAATTTTTCTACTCTGGTTGCTGCTCCTACGTTTGATGCGAAAGTGCATGTTTTCAACAATGTTATTCTAAATCTTTACGATGTGCATGCACCAGTTCATAGTGTTAAACTTAAGCGTCCACCTGCTCCATGGATGAATGACGATGTTCTTAAAGCAATGGGAAGGCGGAATCGGGCGTTTTCGCGATATAAGAGGGAGCGAACACCTGAAAATTGGTTAGCTTTTAAGATGGCTAGAAATAGATGTAACCCGGTGGTACGAACTGCTAAACGCCGATATATCCACAATAATGTTAGTAACGCTTCGCCAGGTGATGTGTGGAAATTCCTTAATTCTATCGGTGTTGGAAGAAAACCTATCCTCGATTGTGGTCCTTCTATTTCTCATAATGATATGAACATTCATCTCAAACTATAGCTTATATAGCTATACTTCAATTTCCACATATCCCAGTCTTTGAATTCTCTCCTGTGAATCAGGATGAGGTCAGAAAAGCTGTTCTGGCAATCAAGTCTCAGGCTACGGGAAGTGATAATGTTAGCAGGGTCATGATAACCCATATACTTGAGTATATACTTCCTGCAATCACTCACATTGTTAACTGTTCACTTGATTCGGGTCATTATCCGTCTCAGTGGAAAATGGCTTTCGTGAGACCTCTTCCCAAAGTACCTAATCCTATTCTTCCTCAGCATTTCCGTCCTATATCAATTCTACCTTTTCTTTCTAAAGTATTGGAAGCCTGTGTACATAAGCAAATCTCTAAATTTTTCCATGATCATAACCTACTGAGTCAATTTCAGTCTGGGTTTCGTCCTGGTCACAGCAACACTACTGCTTTACTTAAAATTACAGATGACATAAGAGAAGGTATGGAAAATAAAAAGGTCACAGTTTTGGTGCTAGTTGACTTTTCTAATGCTTTTAACACAGTCGACCACGATATCCTTATTGCAATTCTGGCCTGCTATAAATTCGCTTCTCCTGCCTTAGAGTGGTTCTCTACTTATCTTCGCGGACGCCAACAATCTGTTCGGTAGGGGGGGAAGAATCCTCACAATGGACTCAGCTTGTTACTGGCGTACCGCAAGGCGGTATCCTCTCTCCTTTAATTTTCTCAATTTTTATTAATTTTCTTACATCATGTATTGATTGTTCGTACCATCTGTACGCCGACGACTTGCAAATCTACGTGCAATCGGAATTAGACAGTCTCCACAGTGCGATTGACTCCTTGAATAGTAATTTAAAGTCAATATACGACTGGTCATCGCGCTTTGGTGTTTCTGTTAATCCGCTAAAATGTCAATCAATAGTGATTGGTAGCTCGAGAATGATTGGTAAAGTTGATTTGACAAAACTTCCTCCTATTCACTATAATAATATTGTGATTCCATTGTCCGATTCAGTAAAGAATCTCGGGCTGTATATTGACAACACTATGAACTGGGGTAAACATATTACTGAAGTTAGCCGGAAAGTTACCGCTACGCTGAGAGTACTTTATCGTCTGAAAAATTTTTTACCTCATAAAACAAGCATAACTTGTTCAGTCTCTTATTATTCCAATCATTGACTATGCAGATGTGTGCTACACAGACCTTAATAAAGATCTCCTACTCAAGTTAGAGCGTCTATTCAACTGTTGTATTAGATATATCTTCGGTTTGCGTAAGTATGACCATATATCTCAATACCGCTCGCATCTTAACTGGCTTACAGTAGAACAGAGACGCAATTCTAGAATTCTGTTAATTTTATTTTCCATATTAAATGACCCCGCTTTTCCTTCTTATCTTAAGGATAAATTCTTATATCTATCTTCAACCCACGATCGGGTTCTCCGTTCTTCTTCTAATAACAAGATTAGCATTCCGCAACACTTCACCGACTTCCTTGGAAAGTCATTTACTGTTCAGGCTATATTACTCTGGAATTTCTTACCCGAAAACATTAGAAAAATTCCTAATAAGGAAAGTTTCAAAAGCTTAGTACGTGAACACTTTTTAGATATCAAACAAGCTAGTAACTACGTGCAGTGAGTCAAAACGGATATATCATAATCATATATATATCATATCTTATAATTATTTATGTGTGTAGGTGTATGTATGTATATGTTTGTATATATAAGTATATGTATCTATATATGTATATATCTATTTATATCTTTTATGTATGTAGTATTCATAATTATAGTATTATTTATGTATTTAGTTATTATTCTATTAATTTCTTAATACTATGTTAGCACCTAAAACATTTTTTTTCCCAACGCCTCGGGTTGACTGGTAGAGAATGCCGATAAGGCATTAAGTTCGCCCATTGTTATCCTTATTTTTAAGGTGATACAATAAAGTTTAAATAAATAAATAAATAAATATTATAAAATATACAGACGTACCAACGTCCACTATTGTACATAGGTCTCTCCCGAAAGGATTTGCCATAATCGCCATTCTTGGCAAGCGGATTGCCGATCCCAGTACGAGATACCGCGCATCTTAGATTCTGCTGCCAATAACCGACCTGCATAATTTGGTTTGAAATTTTTCAAAGTGATAATTCCGTCATCTGTCTGTAGCCATTGATATTGCCGAGGCGTTTAGTTGTCTCCGTCGTCCCTTACTTGTCTCTTAGGGCACCCGCGGGAAAAAAAGGGGCAGAATGTTCTTAGGCCGATACCGCCATAGCCAATTATATCAGTGTGTACATGTATGACCTCCACGCTCCAAATGAATGAGCATGAAATTTCCCATACTGTAAGATTAATAAGGTACGGTAAGGTAAATTATTTAAACACAAACATTACTATGTCATAGTATCTGTAATTTATTCTTTCTGATTAAAGGTATGAATTTTAATTATAACTTTAACATATGAACATAATTTTTCACATAAGTTCATTACAAAAACATTTATTGATTCGTTTCGGCACTATAGGTCTATAAACATTATTTACTTTCTTTATCATTTATTATAAGTATGACTGTTGCCAAAATAAAGAGAAAAAAAATGCGGGCCCACGTTAGGGCGAAGGGGGTAGAAACTGAGGGATTACGTACCGAGATATGATTGCATCATATCTCGGTACGTAATCCCTCAGTTTGGTTTGGGTCGCTGGTTTACTAAGTTGGAGCCTACCATTACCGTCACTGAGCAAAACCTGAAAGACCGAGTTCGGTACATCATCCGCTCGAAAATATTCGATGATGCCGAACTCGAACGACTGAAGCAGAACGAAACGAAGACGTGAGGCTGTTTCGGGTGGGAGCACTGTAGCTGAAAGCAAGACCCCACAAGCTGCGGATCACCGTGTAGAAGTGGAGATCGCCGTGGAAACCCCGCGGCTGCAGTGATTTCATGCGATGGTGCAATGGCCGCCCAAATGGAGCAGATGACGAGATTATTGGAAGAGGCGATTCTGGAAGTGCGTGATATACCTCCCGAGAATCGGACGCGTCTCCCGCGCAAAGCGTTAAGCAAGCGGAATCTGTCAGTCGTGAGGGCTCTAAACCCAATGCTGGCGGCCCATGTGGAAGCTAGTCGGGATCTTTGCGATACGGATACATTTCTTTTTGGCGCTGCGCTGGCAGTATGCCGCATAGTTGATGCCAAAATTCCCACACCTGGGCGTGCCACTAGGCCAAGTGGCGCTATCGCAGCTTAGGGACGAACAATTGAGGGCCGTATCGCAAAGACAAGGGCCATTATTCGCTGGCTGATAAGCTGCTGAGCAACAGATGATCTACTGAACGGTCCTATACCACCTGCATTCACAGACTACCCGCATTAATGTGCAGGTAGTCACACCATCTTATGAGTCGTTCTTTATTTTACCTACGTTTACCTACTCATTGTTGTTGGTTACCACTCTGATGTTGCAAAAACCAAAAAAAAAACATAAATTTCAAAAAACACTTATACATATATAGGGAGGGTCAACCTCGAATACATTGCTCCGATCCCAATGTTAGGTGCTAAAGCACTTGTGGTATGGGACTCTGAAACATCGAAGGCACCACAAATACCCATCCCGAGACCTCGAGATGGCGACACATTGAAAACTGGTGTTAACGCCACTCGTCCACGGAGATATGACGATCTTTCTCATTGCGTGTATTTACATCAAGTTTACATATACTTGTATGATGTTGCAAAACCAAAAAAAACATAAATTTCAAAAAACACTTATACATATATAGGGAGGGTCAACCTCGAATACATTGCTCCGATCCCAATGTTAGGTGCTAAAGCACTTGTGGTATGGGACTCTGAAACATCGAAGGCACCACAAATACCCATCCCGAGACCTCGAGATGGCGACACATTGAAAACTGGTGTTAACGCCACTCGTCCACGGAGATATGACGATCTTTCTCATTGCGTGTATTTACATCAAGTTTACATATACTTGTATGATGTTGCAAAAACTAAATAAAATACAGGTTGCAAAACAATTCTCGTTTAGCAATAACATACAACAAGTTTACGTTGCTATTCTAATATAATTTATATATCTTTGGAGAACGTGCAGCATTCAAGTGCAATATTGAGTGCAAACAAACACCCAAATCACAGTGCAGTGTATTGTTATGCAGTCAATAAAAACGGTTGAACGCAATGTCAATTTTATTTGTCACGTAAAGCGAATAATTTTTTTGTGAGCGAATTTTTTTTGTAAAACAAATACCTTTTTTTATTCTTTATTTATATAGTTTTTGTTTTATATGTTAACATAGTTTTTATTTTTAGTACATAATTAACGAAGCTACTGCTCGTGCCACTTGACTGATAATTCTAGTTTTTGCTGAACATTTCAGAAAATGGGATTGTAAGTGATCACCGTCCACTCACTTCCTGCAAAAATTCTACAAATAGCTAGTGATAGCATTATCTAATGGATGCAGTCATACCTTTGATTTGAACCCGCAACCATTCACTGACATAAAATAAAATAAAATGCTCTCCGCATTTGGCTATATATCATCTAGTCTGTTGGTCTTAGTGAAGATTGTTAAGATACGATAAACTTGTTTTAATTCATGCAATTTTGAGTCCCCTGCTAAATTATATTTAAAGTCCTGAGGGGAAGTAATATTGTGCGTTTTTTACGTAAAATATGATTAAAGTTAATCACATAACAACCGCAGTATGGAAACGTGCTCGGATCCATTATTGGAATTTACTGCAAATAGGTTTCCAAAAAAAAGGTTGCTTGTTTTAATTTAAAAATGCGATAATAGAACGCCGCGTGGGAGTACAAGTAGTATGATTTTAAATCATATTAGAACGTTTGTCTGTAAACCCCTCAAAGTGTTTTTATGGAAGGATTAGCTTTATTCTATCCTATATTAGGGAACCCGTTTTACATATAAGTATTACATGCAAGTAAATTCAAGGAAATTTTTAAAGTTTTTAAGTTAAAACTTATAAATATCTTCACGAAATTCCCTATACAGGGGTAGACTGAGGTCTAGTCTAGACTATTAAGTTCCTTCGACCCGCCTTCCACCGAAGATATTTTCGGGACAACGTGACAGGTGGTGAGCCCGTCGCCATCTTTTCGTCCAAGCCGACGATAAAATTCGTACATAAGTTTTTGAAAAACCCATTGGTACGAGCCTGCCACCTGGGGATGACATCGGGTCTCTCGACTCGCAATTCCGACCACCCAACCACTCGGCTATCGTGACTTTTAAGTTAAAACTTAGGTGACTAAATGAATTCAAATTCTTCGAATACAAATCTCGAATGCAATAGAGGTGTTAAGAAGCAGCAGCACTGGTTGGATAATAGCTCTGAACTTCTGAGGACAAGATGGAGTGCCTTATAGTTGCCACGTTATATTTAACATCAAATTAATGGCTGAACACTTGTACACATTCATTTTTTATTAATTGAATAAATAAATAAATTATAAATATATACATAGATCACATTATATGTATCATCAAATCACAGAGGACAACATTATATGTATTATGGAATGTACGAGAAAGCGGTTTTCTACACTGACCCGTCCGAGAATCAAGTGGGGCTCAGGGCTGGCGACACATTGAAAATCGGTGCGTATGTACCACACTCAACCACGTCGTCACACTTTTTAAAGTACATATTTATTTAACAGGATATTAAAGCACACTGAGCACAAGTGTTCAACAATGGATTTAAATGTCATGTAGTTTAGACGACCTCCATGGATGAGTTTTGAGACGGGCTTGAGGTCCCAGTTTCGAATCCCGTACGGGTCAATTAAGTAAACTACATTTTATGCAGTGCTTAGTGTCTGTGTGTCCGATTCCATAACACAAGTAGTTTAGCTACTTATTTTGAGATCAGAGTAATGAATTTGATGTTGTCTCTATTTAATTATTAATTTATTATTTATTTATGTAATTTCACCAAGAGTTATGTGATATGTTTTGGCTTTCAGCCGAAAATTCCCTGAAGTAAACTTTTCACTCTGAGTTTTATAAAACCCTTGTTTTTATGTTTACTTATCTTTTTAAGATGTCCTGTAGTTGCATTTACTTACAAGACTTTTGCATCACAATATTGAATCTTCTAGCGAAACCTATAGATACATTCTCTGTCTCTTCAAGCTGTGAGTTGTAATTGTATTAAATCAAGAAGTCAGATATATTTCATGATTTTAGGTTCATCGTATCCGAGTCTTGTCTTCACATCAGTATATTTTTGAAGTGAATACATCTTCCACACCGTTCTACATGTTAACGAAACGAAAATGCGGCACTAGCCAGAGATCAACCGATACTTCTGGGTTTATTTTCAATAAAATAGCAGTCAAAATTCCATTCAGGATCGCCGCAGACAAAGGCGATTTGTTTCCGTCGCCTCATATTCTGTGCAAGAATAAGTGATCAAGATCTTCACTTCAATTTTCATGAATTAATTCATTTATTCGTTTACACAGTGTCGACGTCAGAAAAGTGTGGGTCGAAGGGTGCAAATTGTCAGAATTTCTGGCTATCCGTGTATTGGGAAATGCGTAAAGATAAAAAATGTTGTAGTTTTCTACCAAAACTTCAAAAAAGTCACGATAGCCGAGATGTTGGGTGGTCGGAATTATGAGTCGAGAGACCCGAGTTCGATCCACAGGTGGCAGTACCAATGAGTTTTTCAAAAACTTATGTAATTTCATCGTTGGCTTGGACATAAAGACGGCGACGGGCTCACCACCTGTCACGTTGTCCCGAAAATATCTTCGGTGGTCAAAGGGACATAAATGTCTAGACTTGACCTCTGTCTACCCCTGTATTGGGAATTGCGTGAAGATATTTTTTTAGTGTTCTACCACTTTTTTAAATATAGAAATTATAAATGTAGAAAAAAGTGGTAGAGCTTTTGCTGTTGCATGAATGGGCCGGCTCGACCGGGGAAGATCCACGACCTCACAGAATACCGGCGTGAAGTAGAAGTCACAAACTTCTGCATTTCGTTTGGTGAGTGCAGGTATCCGGAGGCCCACACTGCCCCCTCCTCATATTATGGGGGAGGGGCACTCTAAGGCCGGCAACGCATCTGCTATGCCTCTGGTATTGCGGGTGTTCATGGGCGGCGGTAATCACTTACCATCACGTGAGCTACCTGCTCGTTTGCATCCCTTTTCTATAAAAAAAAGGAAAAAGTGGTTTTCTACCACTTTTTCTACATTTATAATTATATAACGAATATATAAGCCGGAATCGTACCCGGAACCTCGGAGCAAACCACAGTAAAGCGGTGTGTACGCCACTCGTCGTCGGAGGTCGTCGTTTAAATTTATGCTATAAAAGTTATTAATAATTTTTACCCATCGTTTAGTCACCAATCCTTATGTTTATAGCCATACATTTATATAGTAGAACAACGATTGTCGGGTCAGCTAGTACTTTCAATAAATGAATAAATCTTAGAAACTACTTTGTTCTATCCCGAAGAATACCATCGAATGGAGCACTGCAATTCGAATTTGTTGAATTATGTCGTTACATCTGTAAACGTCAACCTGCTGGAATGTATAATCGCTACCATAAAGCATTACACGTATTAGTAACACCGTATTTAAAATATCACTGCATGCTGCGCCAGTGTTCCAGCTTGCCTCCCGGACGGGTTGCCATGTAATAGAGAATTTATAGTAGAGTATACGTGTTATTCCTTCTGTTTATTTAAACAGACTGGCGTAGCCAGAGGTCTAGACATTTAAATCTATTCGATCCACATTTAGCTGGAGCTCTTTTGGGACAATATGACAGGTGGTGAGCCTATCGCCGTCTTAGTGTCCAAGCACTTTCTTAGTGCATATATTCATTATATGCACTAAGAAAGTGAATTCTAGCGGGAGAAAGAAGTTCACCTCTAGCGGGATTTCAACCTACCCATAGCTTCAAAGGCAGCATAGAACTACCAAGTAGGCTATTGGATCGTCACTAGTAGTGACGATCCATTCATCCACCATTTCTTTAACTTAACACGACGATATTTTATTTAGTTGTGTGGGAGTGCATATACCGTACTCGTATACTTACCTCGCAACTATTACTCAATCTATGGAGGCCTACCTAAACTAATCTGTGACTTCAATACTGGTGAGGCAGAGATGGACCGCTTTATTGCTTTTTCATTTATTTGCACTGCGTTTTATTTTTGCGTTTTACTTTCCATGTTATCCGGTAACGGACAGCTTTTTTGCCAACGAGGTATTTGAAGCCATGGAAATGGACGAATTTCATCCTCCCGGGAGGGAACGACTCGAGTTCCTACGTCTGCTTTGCATTACTTGACGATAAAACATTGTACACATGGACAATGTATTATCATCAAGCAATGCAACAAAATTAGACATTCTTCCATTACGAAGCACCAACAGTGCTTCTACTATGTGCCCATGTGCCAGGTGAATTATAATGGCGTGAATTAAAATACTATCAGTGGCCCAATCAGTGGTCAAAATTCGTGTTTGTCTACCTAAGTATTGGAAATATGCGTATAGATAAAAAAATGCAACATAAAAGAGGTTCAAACAAAGCTAACTTCCGAACTTATTACTCTTGCAGTATCTTCGGTGAAATTGAAATATAGAACGAATGCACGTTATAAAACATAATAATAACATTCATAACGCGTGTGTTCCAGACTACTGCACCGCCTTGTATTCTGTACAAAAATAAAGTAGATATGGCTGTTGACATCGTGAATATCATAGTGCTTGATAACAAAAATAAAGTGACATAACATTTGTAGGTTTTATTTTTCTATATACATACTTACATATTAAACGACCTTCGTGGACGAGTGGCGTCTACGCCGGTTTTCATTGTTTCTCAGGATTTATTTTCCTAACGGGTTAATGTAGAAAACCGCTATTTCTTCGTTGTTTCTGATTCCATAATAAAAGTGCTTGAGCTATTTACTTTGGGATCAGATAAATGTATGTGATGTTGTCCCTCTCTATGAATTCATTTATGTATATTCTAAGTTTTTATTAAAGTCTCCGCTTGTGGTTGTAGAATTTTTATGATTAAGAACTCCTATGTCTCATTTGAACACGGATCAACTTTTCCCAAGTTTTTCTTTTATGGGATTTATGTAAAAAAGAGCCAACAATCCACCTGTCAGTAATTGACTACTAAATCTCATACATACATACATATATACATACATACATACATACATACATACATACTTACATACATACATACATTCATATATACATACATACATCCATACATACATACATACATACATACATACATACATACATACATACATACATACATCCATACATACATACATACGTACATACATTCAGTCTCATTATTTTGGTCTGATATTTTTAGAAATGGTTATGCCGCCATCTATCGGTTGCCATTACAATGTTCAAGTCTGTTTCTGTTAGTTGCCTTTTACGTCACCCACGCGAAGAAAGGGAGACGCAATATTCTTACACCGTTACCACACGGCAAACTAAATCTTATAACACGGAAAAAAACTTTATTGCGTTTTTACCTCCCAGGAATAAAACAGAATGCCTCATAGTTCTTTATTACACATGTCTATTTTCGTCAACGGAACACAGCAGTTGTAACGTTGCTTGCTACTTGGTGATAGAAATGAGTATGAGTGTGGTACTGATTCAGAGGCCTCCTAGATGGAGAAGGCGTCTATCACGTTATAATAACCTAGAATTATTCTCCACTAATCGACATTTCATTTGATTAGAAAATCAAGTGATGGGTGCAAATCAAAAGTAAAAATGAGAAAAAGTTTTGAATGAAAGAAAATGGGAAAATTTAATTTAAGATTGGAAAGAAGTACACGTGGGGAGCGAGTATTTATTTTTGCACATAAATTCCGGCCACAGTGTAGTTTTTTTTTATTATTTTTGTAGGCCGCGAGCAGTCTGCAAAGTAATTGACTAGATGAAACTGAAAGCAGTAAACTAAAAGTATTGAATCAATATGTTAAATTACAATATGAGTAGTATAAAGAAATAGGGCGAGACTTTTTACTTGTATATGAGCTAATCAGTGTAGGACGACCCCCACGAGATGGAGTGACGACTTGCCAAATGTTGCGGGAAGTCGATGGATGCTCGATGGATGAATGGACAGTTCGTTGTGGAAAGCTTTGGGGGAGGCCTATGTTCAGCAGTGGACTCTTGATAGACTGTAAAGAAGAAGAAAGAAGAAGAAGACCGATGTGTCATTTTACTATACACACATCGGTTCTCATGGTGTGTCCAGCTCTATGGTCCCGGGACCTCAGAGCTGGACACTCATAATTAATAATAGTAAAATAATAATAAATACTTACATATATACTGAACGATATTACATAAATTAAATTAAATTAAATTAAATTAAATTAAATTAAATTAAATTAAATTAACTTAAATTAAATTAAATTAATTAATTAAATTAAATTAAATTAAATTAATTAAATTAAATTAAATTAGAATTAAATTAAATTAAATTAAATTAAATCAAATTAAATTAAATAAAATTAAATTAAATTAAATTAAATTAAATTAAATTGAATTAAATTAAATTAAATTAAATTAAATTAAATTAAATTAAATTAAATTAAATTAAATTAAATTAAATTAAATTAAATTAAATTAAATTAAATTAATTAATTAAATTAAATTAAATTAAATTAAATTAAATTAAATTAAATTAAATTAAATTAAATTAAATCAAATCAAATCAAATTAAATTAAATTAAATTAAATTAAATTAAATTAAATTAACTTAAATTAAATTAAATTAAATTAAATTAAATTAACTTAAATTAAATTAAATTAAATTAAATTAAATTAAATTAAATTAAATTATATTATATTTATAAGGTTTTACCATAGATATTACGCTTTATGTTAAAGTTCATTTATTTTATCTGACAAGGCGTGCAAATTTAATACATAAAAGATTCTAAGCAATTTCAGTCATCAATTTGAAAGAAAGAAAGAAAACTTTACTTGTTGCACCATAACAATCAATAAAATATAAATACATGATATTTAAAAATTAAATGAAACAACAAAAAGGTCAACGCTCAGCATACGTTACGGGTATCCCCGCAACACTTTTTCAGCGAACGATTTTCAGCGCAGCCTATGGTCCATCTTGGGCTGGTAGTAGTTATAACTACAAGAACTTAAAAAAAAAGAAAAACACATACGCAATTTGACACATATGACTATTTTAAAATATTAACAAATTTCTAAATAATAACGCATACCAAATGAAAATAATAATAATAATGACCAATGTTTGTGTAACTTTACAAGCCACAATTTGTATTTTTTTCTTAAATAAAGTTACCGTATTTCTAAACGGGGGCGGTAGGTTGTACCAGCATTTCGTCGCATTGTATTTAAAACTGCCTCAGAAAGCAGCCGAACAGTAGGAAGTAAAAGCCAACTTAAATGCACAAGCCCTTGTTACATACCTATTATTATTTTCACTTATCCAATGTAACTTTTCATAAAGATAGGGAGGCATTTTATATTTCATCACACCAAACAACAGTGTTGCAAAAAGAAGGCTTCTCCGATTTTCCATTTTCAAAATATTAGCTTTATTTAGATATGGAGTGACGTGTGAGCGAACCGGAACGTCATAAGAATACCGGGTACAAGCATTTTGGACACGCTGAATCAGTTTTTTACTGCGTGACAGCAGGCATGCACCAATTACTACATCCGCATAGTTCAGTTTGGACAGTACGAGTGAGTCACAAAGCTTCATACGGAGGTCAGAGCTGATGCAGTCCCTGATGCCATATAGCAACTTAAGCTTATAAAAGCAGTTTATGACAACGTGTTGAACGTGACTTTCAAACCTAAGTTTATCGTCGAATAGAACGCCCAAATTACGATGTTCGTATACACGTTCGATTTTTTTTTCCTCTAATGCATATTTGGGGATCTTTGACACTTATACGTTCAATCTGCTTTTTAGTGCCCAGAATCATAAACTTGCTTTTATTCGGATTCAAAGCTGTGTTATTATCAGACCACAAAGCTATTCGCTCTAAGTCCGCATTTAGCTTTTGAATTGCAGAATGCATATCACCAGGATTAAAAGACATATATTTGTGTATCATCCGCATAAATATGATATTTGCAATTCGTAATGTATTTTGTTAAGTCTGCGTTGTACAAGATAAAGAGCAAAGGTCCCAAAACTGACCCCTGCGGGACACCCCTATGTATCCGCTTGCATTGCGAGACAATCTTTGTTCCGTCATTTTTTGAATTTCAATGAATTGCTGGCGGTTACTAAGATAACTATGGAACCATCTTATACTATCCATGCTAAAACCATAATATGTCATTTTTGACAATAATAGTGGAATGTTAATAGCGTCAAAGGCTCTAGAAAAGTCTAGGAACACGAACACAGTCCCTTCTCCAGCGTCCTGCGCAGTTAAAATATCGTCAACGACAGTAATAAGTGCAGTAGAAGTGCTTCGTTGTTTTCTGAAACCGGACTGTGATATTGGCAACAAGTCATTAGATTCTAAAAAATTTGTCATTTGCGTGCATACAATTTTTTCTAAAACTTTAGAAAGACAAGGTAAAATGCTTATTGGCCGAAGATCTTTTAGTTCAGAATTCAATTTTTTTTATTTAATTTAGATATAGGAATTTCAAATACCTATATCTAAATTAAAATTCATTGTTATAATTTTCTAATAATGTAGTTCAATTTCTATTCCAATAAATAATGTCATCTAATTATAAAATTTACATAAAAAAACAATAATACTAAATACAATGTCGAAAAAGTTTAAATAAAGACAACGTAAATAAACCTAGCCAATAATTAAAATATTACAATTAAATATTTTTAACAGTTTAGCCCAATTCATGTCATGTCAACATTTCAACCCATAAATTCTTGTACCAAATAAAAGCACTGATCCTTTAACCATTGAGACATCGTTCTTTTGAACAGTTTTAGTGGCAACTGTCTAAATTCTGACGGAATTTTGTTAAAGATTTTTATGGCCATACAATTTACATTTTCACTTATAATGCATAAATTGCTTTTAGGATAAAATAATTTCTCTCCTAGGCGCGTCTGTCTTTGTATTACTTCGTTGCGTTTCAAGAAATGGTTTGGATGTTGTATGACAAATATACAAATATTTAGAATGTACATACAAGATAGTTTTAATAAATTATTTTCTTTAAATAACGGTTTACAACTGTCCGTATACATCATATCCATTAAATATAGCGCGAATTTTTTTCCTAAAAACTTTAACCATATCAACGGAGTTTCCCCAAAACATTAAACCGTATTTTAGCACAGACGCAACATATCCATGGTAAGCAGTTAGAGCTGCTTCTTTGGATACGGTCAACCTGAGTCTCTTTATACATACATTGCTCTGATCCCAAAGGAAGTAGCTAAATCATTTGTGTAATAGAATCGAAAACGACGAAGTTGCCACAAACACCCAGACATGAGTATATGTAGAAAAAGTTTTCTACCTTTACCCGTCCGGGAATCGAGCCCGGAACCTTAGAGCTAGCGATTCCCTGTAATCCGGTGTGAACACCACTAAATCTCTATAGATCTCTTCCAGCGGTAAGGCTGACACATGCCTTCTGATTAGATTATTATCAGATAAGATTGTGGGCGAGTAGAGTACATATCGGTTTTCGTGATGTCGCCATGTCTAAGGTCCCGGGTTCGATTCCCAATCCGGTAAATGTAGAAAACACATTTTCTCGGGTCTGGGTGTTTGTGGTACCTTCGTTGCTTCTGATTCCAGAATACAAGTGCTTAAACTACCTGTTTAGGGATCAGAGCAAATGTGAGGTTTTCTCTATCTTTGTATGCATCTATTTATTTTACAAACAAAATAAAGTGGTACTTTATATATAGTCAAAACTGGCACCGTAATCACAAACAAGCATACTCCGTTTGCTAGGTATGAATATTTTTTTTTAATTATCACCCAATTTCCCATACTAGGAGGCAAAGGTCGCGACAATAAAGCCCTTTCGACATACTATTCGCCAAAGCTTCTTCGAAGATTTTACAACTGTTTACAAGTTTACCCCTCAGGGTGGGGACTCGGGACGGATAATTACAGCAATAATATTTCAAATAATAATCAAGATTCAATATATGTATTTGGGTTCTAATGTCTTCGGGTGAGGCTTCGCACGAAAGGCGATGGAAATGTTCATCTTAATCATTCGCACGTAGCCAAATAACAAAAATGATGAAGTTCTACACTTATTTATGTAATAAAATGTTGACTGCAAAGACAAGACGGAAATTTAATTATTCTACTTTTAGTTTTAGAAATAATAAAAACTGTTACGAAGCGCTGTCTCTTTCAATAGTAGCTGATATTTCTTTCTTAACGGTCTGTAAAAATCCACTTCAAGTCATTGGCCTTTTCCATAACAAGTATTCGCCTTTGTCGCCAGTCAGCGTCAGAATAAATCATTGCTTGATAATAAAATTATATTCTGTAAACAAACTAAAAAGTGAAGTAAAGTAAAATATTTTTCCGCTATTCTCAATACTGGGGTAGACACACTTGACTCACAAAAAATATCTGTTTTTGGGACTACGCGGAAAGTGATGATCCTGTAGCCGTCTTTATGTCTTCATGTTGAATTAAAGTAGTAAAGTAAAAATCATACAACCAAACTAAGAACTTATTCCTTTTCGAAGTCCGTTAAAATAGTATAGTGGTCCGAATAAGAAAGTCGCTCGTGCCTTTATTCTAACTCGCACCATGGTTACATAGATCCGTACGTAACTCCACAAACACGGATGCAGAATGCATTGTAACGACTAAACTTTGTCAGCTCAACCGTAATGAGGCATACATAAAGTTACATAGATGCGAAAGTTTTACACAAAGTAACGGTAATACTATATAAATTAATGAGCTATTGAATAGTAACCAGTTGCGATGTGGTATCGGTGTGGTATCTCTTTCTTCCCATGGCTGATGAAAGAGGTGTCTAAGGGACAAATCTACAATGTGTCACTGACTACTGACAGATGACGGGACAACTATCTCTTGATACTAGAATACCAGTCTAAACTTAAGCAGACCGGTGATGGGCAACAGCGTCGAAGATGGCGTCTGTTCTAAGTGTGTGTGTGTGTTCTAAATGTAAGCCGACGCCTACGTTCCATATTAGGTTAAGAGGAGAAAGGATTGGTTTCTATTACAGGCGAGGCTTGCGAGTATTGACTTGCTCTCGTCCTCTGATTCATGAATCTGTTGAACAAATGTGGATTTCATTACACTTGAACACAGTTAAGCTGCTATAGGGACAGATTATCGCCCACCTGGCCAGGTTTTTAGATGTTATGACAGAGTCTATTATTAGTTTCTCAAATTTCGACAAAATTGTTCTCTTGGGTTATTATAATGTAGACATGACAAAATGTAATAACAGTAAAGTAAATAAGTTAAATATTTACTTAACCTCAACCAATCTAAGTAATTATGTCTTTCAACTCACCCATTTCACTGACCATAGCGCAACGTTGATTGACCTAATCTGTGCTGACATCAACACTATATCAGTTAGTATTGATCACATTCCTGAGCTTGGTGGGCACGCATTAATATCTGCAGAAATAAAAGTTAAAAAGGACAAATATAAACCAAGATGGATCTGTAGCAGGCACCTTAAGAACATTGTTATGAACTATTTAATAAAGATTTTCTGTCATTAAGTTGGGAATGCATTTAAGGGGCACTCTCGGTGAATGAAATGGTTGAAAAGTTCAATATTTTTTTACACACAATCTTGGACTTGCATGCACCAATGATAAATAGTAAAATTAAAGAAAAATCTATGCCATGGCTTACCAGCAATATTCGTTTCATGATGAAACAGTGAAAGGATGCTCTCAAACACTATCACTCTAGCAAGACATTGTCTAATAGAGACAATTACAAGACGCTAAAAGTCTGGTAGCATCAGCATTATTTTATGAAAAAAAGGTTTTCTTTGATCATAATGTAAATAAAAATAAATCACTCCCAAAGCACCTATGGCAAAATCTTAAAAAAACAGTACTCCCAAATTTCAGGGACACAGGTGAGCTTCCAGTTTCTTTTAACAACCCAGATACCATCAATCTTCACTTTTTGCACATTCCTAGAAGCAGAACAGTTCGAATCTCCCAACTCACTTACTTTGAATTCCATAGACATTGCAATGCTCTCTTTGTGCTTTGGTCAGTTAGTAGTGAGATAGTTGCTAAGATAATTTTGGCACTAAAATCTCATGCGTTAGGTATTGATGGTGTAAGTAGAGATATAGTAATACTTTCCCTACCTCATACCCTCAATATCATCACAAACATAATCCACATGTCAATTTCAAGTTCAACATTTCCCAGCCAATGGAATACTGCATTAGTGCGGCCAATTCCCAAAAAAAAAATGATCCAATTAATGTCAGTGAGTTAAGACCCATTAGCCTTTTACTTTATCTCTCGAAGTCCTTGAGAAAGTGGTATATGATCAGGTATATGCATTAGTAGAAAAACACAATATTCTTCCGCAGCATCAATCCAGTTTCCGCAAAGGGCGTAGTACATGCAAAGCACTTGTAGATGTTGTGGATAATACCCTGTCATCAAGAGACCAGGGTATGAGTACAATATTGGTTCTCCTTGATTACTCCAGAGCATTTAATTACATTAAGATTAGTACGCTTCTGTCTAAATAGTCATACTATGGTTTTCATATCAATTCAATAAGGTGGTTCAACAGTTACCTTAATGGTCGACGCCATATTGTGGAGTTACGCAATAGTGATAGTTAACGTTAGAAACGCTCGTTCAAGTCCTGAACCAATTGATGGGGGTGTCCCGCAGGGCTCCATTTTGAGTCCTCTTTTATTCATACTCTGTTGCAGTGACCTGAGCAATGTTATAAAAGAGTGTAAGTATCACATGTACGCTGATGACCTTCAGTTGTCTGTCAGACAAGTAGTAGTAGGAAATCACTGATGGTGTAAATAAAATTAATAGAGATCTGGAACATATTGCTGAGTGGTCTAGATTAAATTCACTTGCCCTTAATCCATCAAAAACAAAGTTCATAGTCCTGGGTTCAGGAAAACAAATAAAAAGAATTGATGAATTTAAACCCATAATATCTATGCAAAGGGAGGTAATACAGCAAGTTAATGAGGTGCGTAGTCTTTGTCTGAAAATGGATGGTCTACTAAAATTTGAGGAGTATGTGCTGGACATTGTGCGCACCTGTTTCTATAGACTCAAAATAATACACAAAATACGTAATTACCTTAGTCCACGTGTACGAATTACTCTATGCGAAACATTTTTAACAGCGGTAGAGCCACGCATCAGCTTTTTTTATTGCTTGAATGGGCCGGCTCGACCGGGGATGTACCAGTGCCAGGTACTTCCCCGGAACCACCTGTATTGGGAATTGCGTGAAGATATTTATTTATTTATTATTTATTTATTATACTAAGTAAATTTAAATATAAATAAGTATCTTCTAGCAATTCCCAATACAAGGGTAGACAGAGGTCTAGTCTAGACAATTAAGTCCCTTCGACCCACCTTCCACCGAAGATATTTTCAGGACAACGTGACAGGTGGCAAGCCCGTCGCCGTCTTCATGTACAAGCCAACGACATAATTCGTACATAAGGTTTTGAAAAACCCATAGGTACGTGCCTGCCACCTGGGGATCGAACTCGTGTGTCTCGACTCAAAATTCCAACCACCCAACCACTCGGCTATCGCGACTTTTTTAATGTAAGTTTACTAAAAGAAATATATTTTTTATTAAGTAATATTTAACAGTTACATTTGAAATTCTTTCAGAAATGTGACTAAAAAATTATTAGTAACTTAACAAACTCATGTTCTGAGAATGTGTTAATTGAAATTTTATTATTATCTTTTATTACTTACACTCCTTACTGTATATGACTTATATGTGCTAGATCTTTTTGGTAAAGATTTATGCAATTTGATTGTTGAATATCAAAATATGTTCGTCTTAGTTTGTAGAACTAGCAATAAATGAAAACTAACCCAAGGCAATACCCCACTTCTTTACCCTATTGCTGCTAAATTTGAAAAGTGTTTTTTTAAAACAAGTATAGTGTAATAGGATTTTTTTCTTGACGTGTATGATACACGATAATAAAGTTTTATTTCGTACGTTACACACGGTCCGTGTTTATACCGCGGTGATATATTTTATTTATAACCACTGGGAAAATAAAGTTTATACTAGTGTAACATTAATTATCACAAGTGTCCCGCTTTTTAAGACGCAGAAAATTATCTATAATTATATATAGAGTTCTAACAAGGTTGTAATATGAGCAAAGAGAAAATGTAAGTTTAGAAAATATATAATATATCTCTTAATATAATTATCTTTTTTTTATAAACGATGTAGGCAATATACGCATCCGATTCTGATCATCGACGCTTACGAACATTCCCAACACCAGAGGAGCTGGAGGTGGTTTGCCGGCATATATAGAGACGTAGCCGTGTGGTATCGGCGTAAGAAAATACCACCCGCAATAGTAATGTACTGATTTACCGACAATATCGTAAATAACGCAATTGGCTACCGTCAATTGGCAGGATAACAATCTTAAAAAGTACCAGACGAAAACTCAGCAGACCGGTGGCGGGCAGCAGCATAGCAGTAGAAGAAGCCTATGTCCTGCAGTGCACTTTTGTAGGTCGTTATGTATGTATGTAAGATTTCTTTTAAAATATACCTAAGTCGAAATTTTTCTAAAACTATATATTGATCCATATCTATAAATACCTAGTGAGGTCATAAACTCTGTCACATGTTTAACCTAAAATAAATAAAACAAGTTTATTCATCATGTAACTATTTATATACCAAAACGAACTTAACAAGACATAGATAGACACTAAAGTTTATTCAAAATGACCTCCGTGATTTTGAATACAGGCCTTCAATCTGTGCGGCCAGTCGTCTATCGCAGCACGAACGAGGTCCATGTCAATATCGATGTCTTGAGTGACTCCAAATTGGGATGAGGCTTTGAGCACGCCTTTTCTTGTAATCTAACGGATTCAAATCTGGACTGGAGGAGGGCCAGTCTTCGTGCCCGATGAAATCGATTTCACGCGCCGCCAGCCAGTCTTGTGTGCTCTTCGCTCTAGGAGCTGGCGCCGAATCTTGTTGGAATACCCAGTGCCTACTATTGAACATGGTATGAGAAACAGGTTCCATAAGGTTAGTCAGGACTGTATTTTGATACACAACTGTATTCGTTTTTACACCTTTCTCGCAAAAATGTACCTCTGTTAAGCCCCAATAAGAAACTCCCAACCATAGCATGAGCGAGGATGGAAAATGACCTCGTTGAACACGCGGAATACGGTTGCCCGCTTCTTCACTACTGTGTGCGTACACCTTATCATTTTGTTTGTTGTAGCTCCCTTCTACGGTAAAAAATTTTTCATCCGAAAAAAGAATTTCTCGATATTTTTTTCCCACGTACCGCATAAATTGTTTATGCGCGCATCGCAATGCGCGGCATCTCTTCAATCTCAGGTGCAGCATTCAAACAATTTCCTGTTTTTCTTCGATATGCCCGAAGCCCTAAGTCTTCATTAAACACCCTTCTCACCGTGGTTCTGCTTAACCCCATCTGAAGGGCCAACAGTTTCTGCTTACGTTTGGGATTTCTTTGAATTCTAGCCTTCACAGCTTTTAACAATGCTGGAGTCCAAACAGGCCGAGGGCGACCACTTCTTGACCTGTAATCTACACTAGAGTCTTCATTGTATCGTTTGATGGTACGATAAACGAATCTTTTGGTGATATTCAAATTTTTCAGTATGTCAAAAACTTGAATTGGCGCGTAACCGCAACGATGCAACGCAATAACTGCAACACGGTCTTCATTAAGCTTCCACTCCATATTTAAAAATGAGTAAACTTCTAAAAAGTATGTAGTTACATTGTCATGAACAATTCGGAAAGAAGGACTTTTTTTTGAAATTCCTAAGTGATACTTTGATCCAGTAGTAAGTAGCTAAAGTGTTATCTAATCAAAAACTATAAGGGTAGCACAACAAATCAAGACCGGAGACAATGTGGTTTCCAACATTGACCCGTCTAGGAATCGATCTCGGGACTTCAAAGTTGACTTCTTGTGTCTTGTGACTTGAGGTTTAAAAAAACACTGCATAAATATTAGTTTTTTTTTATAAATTCTTTTTTTGCTCACAGTATTACGTTGTAATCAATATACCAATGTCTTTGGGAAGACGCCCACCATTACTTATGTACGGAAAGTTTACGTAATTATTTAATAATAATAGTCACGACATCCGAGTTGTTGGGTGGGCGGAAGGTCGAGACGAGGGACCCAAGTTCGATCCCCAGGTGGCAGTACCAATGAATTTTTCAAAAAATTATGTACGAATTTCATCGTTGGCTTGGACATAAAGACGGCGACGGGCTCCACCACCTGTCACGTTTTCCCGAAAATATCTTCGGTGGAAGGTGGGTCAAAGGGACTTAATTGTCTAGACTTGACCTCTGTCTACCCCTGTATTGGGAATTGCGTGAAGATATTTTATATATTTTTTTTATTATTAAATAAGATATTTCATGACGTAACAATCAACTGTTCTAGTATGAAAATGAAAATACTTTTCTTTAACCAGCTATTTAGTGGTGCAAACAATCCCAAATATTTTTTTATAAATTGGTGCAATCTCACTAAAAAGTATAAGGTCAAAAGTAAAAGGTCAAAATAATAAATAAATGTTAAAAAAAAACTAAAAAAACACGCTTTTTATAGAAAACCGAACTAAAAAATAGAAAATAAATTGTAATAAAATTAAAATAAGAATAGTCTTAAAAATTTCAATAAATATATTTTCAATAAATATTTTATTTAAAAAAAAGCGTGGGGTGCTTTTTAAGATATTATCAAAATGATAATCACTCTAGTCATATCTTTTTTTTAAATAAAATATTTTTTTATTCACACTATTATACTTAATTTAGATTTATTACAATTTATTTTCTATTTTTTAGTTCGGTTTTCTATAAAGAGCGTGATTTTAGTTTTTTTTAACTATTATTTTTTTTTATCTTTAGTTTTTTTTATCAAATTAGTGTATTGTCATCGGTCCGCGATAAATCTACCAAGTTTGAACGAAATCTGGCTGTTTAAAGTGGGTCAAAATCGCGCCTAAATAAATCGGTTACAAACATACATACATACAAGTGAAGCTAATATAAAGCGTGTAAAAATAAAAAACTTGGAAATCTTTTGTTTTTTATTATTATTACTTTGAAGTTACTTAAATTTTTACAACAAAAAGTCTATGAATATATCAAACTTACTACTTAACCATTTAGTTAAACGTTCTTGAACATGATCCCCGCCACTACTAACGAGCATGAGTACTGTCGTCCCTTACTTGCGTCTCATTTCTGCAATGAAGATAACTGTTTTCTCTTAATTAGGGATCTAGTGACGTAGCCCAAATTAGGTTTGTTATTTTGAGTAACAGCAGTTAAATAGCTATAGAATAATCTATTTAATAAATCATTATTTAATATAGTCTCATTAAATCTGTTTAAAATATCAGTATAATAATATTCACAAGTCCAAGCCCCTGTTGGTTGCGATTTAAACTCCGAAGTTTAGGGTTGCGTGTGAGAATAATTTTTGGTGAAAGTTGGTAGAAAGGACTAAATTGTGTATGCCAATACTAGGAATACGTGTATTGATATTTACTTTAAATACATAAATATTTTCACGCCTTTCCCAATACAGAGATAGACAGAGGTCTAGACAATTAAGTCCTTTCGACCCACCTTCCACCGCAGATATTTTTGGGACAACGTTACGCGTCCGTCGCCGCGTGATAGGTGGTAAGCTAAATATAAATATCGTACATAAGTTTTAAGAAAACCTACTGGCATGAGCCTGCCATCTGGGGATGGAACTCGGGTCTTTTAACTCGAATTTCGATCACCCAACCTCTGGGTTATTGTGACTAAAAAATAAATATATCATTTCGCAATTCCCAATACAGGGGTAGACAGAGGTCTAGTCTAGACAATTAAGTCACTTCGACGTTTTGTACGCCTGGCGATCTATTTCCATTGGCTACCCCGTGAGGGATTATGTGGGAAAATAAATAAATATCTTTACGCAGTTCACAATACAGGGGTAGACAGAGGTCTAGTCTAGGCAATTAAGTCCCCTCGACCTACCTTCCACCGAAGATATTTTGGGACGAGACAGATGGTAAGCTCCTCATGGTCTTTATGTCCAAGCCAACTATATAATTCGTACATAAGTTTTTGTAAAACCCATTGGTACGAGCCTGCCACCTGGGGATCGAACTCGGGTCTCTTGACTCGAAATTCCAACGACCCAACGTCTCGGCTATCGTGACTTTTAATGTAACTAAGATATTTACTTATTTTATTTTTTATATCTCTTGTTTAATACTTGCTATTTTTCAGATGATTTATTCTCCGTATAGAGTGCTGTGCCGAAATAATAAATATCACATATTATGTGGCGCGTTTCGTTTCAACAGCAATCACTCAATATTGACAGCGTCATTCTTATCTTTGATCCAGTCGTCGTACAAATAAGTCATATTTTTGTTAGTTAATTGACTCAGGCGTTACTTTGCGGAAATTCATTGTAAAGTTGTTATTGAAATAATTACTTCGCAACCCTCCGCATGCAAATATAAAAAGGTATATGTTACCTGGTCCAATCCGAAGAGAAGAAGAGCACCACCCTCCCTCCCACAGATGCATGCACTAATTCCACTGTATGCACCACCACCACCACTACCACTACACTCAAACCAGGTAACATATACCACCACCGAAAACGCGACACGTGTTTCGCCTCAAAATTATGTCCTAATTCTTTAAATACATAATATTTTTACAAAATGAATTGAATGAAATTCCAAAAAATATTTTTGTACAAAATGAATGTCCTAATCCTTTAAAATAATATTTATTTATTCATAACTACAAAGTGGCCTGGTAAACTCCACTGCAGGATACACGTCCCTTAAGGGAAAGTTTGTCTTAATCACTGCGCTAGGCTAATGAATAGGCAGTGCCACTTTGTACATAATACGCTGCTGCCAGTCAGCAGTAAGCTGAATTTTGGTCTGATGTTTTTCGAGGCATGTGATTTGATTGTCGATTACCGACACATCTTGCCATGTGTCGGTAAACAATGTTGAATGCTTTTTTCTGAGAAACTCTATGCAACACGTACGCGAAACGTTACGTAGGAAGGGAGTGGTATATTCTTAAACCTATACTACACGACGATATAATACTGGGTATAAATAATAATTCATTATCCGCCTAAAAGATAAGTGCGAAAGTAATCAACGAAACAAAATGAAACGTAAATATTTACAGAACGCGGAGCAGTGATGAATTGTAATCTATTATTCTAATCCTATTTGTAGTGTTATCTCTAAATCCTGATTAATTTCGTGATCCGCTTATTCTGAGCTCTACAGTTAGTTTTTTTTGTGTGCTATCGACATAAGAGTATGTCACACCTTCCTGGGGGTGTCGTAAGAGACGATTATGAGAAATAGTCCTTTGTGTATTGTATTGTTAGCCGTTAGATTGAAGGATAACCAAGTCGTAATACACCAGATCAAAATTAAGAAGAACGGTGGCGAAGAAAATTTTGTCTCAAAAATTGTACTCAGAGTAAATGTTGGAATCCTTAACATTGTACGTCTTGTATTTTAGCCCAACATACTCGACAGTTCTGGATAGACTAACTCTTAAGTTACGCTGACATTACACGGTTAACTGGGTATTCGTTTAATTTGAATGACATTCGAATATTCCCTTCGCGTATGTGTTATTCAACACCATTCTGGTTTCTTTCGATAAAACATAGAATAATCGTTGCATTTACTTTGACATGTATGTATTTCTTTCAGCATTATTTATTGTACGAATATTCAGCATTATTTATAGTTCTAGATTTTACGAAGTATCGTGTGGCTTAAAATTTACATTAGTAATCTAATATTTATTTTAGTCGCAAGCAAAATTAAATATTTAAAATGTTTATATTTACAATACTTATTAAAAACTACAATAATCCATTGTTGTACAACCCTACTCTTCGCAGAATTTTACCGAGAACGTTGGAATTAAATTCACTGTAACACACTTGTGGACATAGGGTTTTATAAAACTATATTTATTTATTTGAGGGTGGTAGGTCTTGTGCAGTAACTAGACTGCATGATATCAGGTTTTTTTTAGTTTATCTAATAAATAGTCTCCGTCGTATAAAGTCGGTTGTATAATATATAGTATAATAATTCAACATTTTAATCAAGTAAAATCCTGTCTATAACTTCCGCAAAACCTTCTTTCTAGGCTCATAGCGTATTTCATCAAAATAATACGAATCAACATAATACATATTACCTTTTCCTATTGATTTGAAAATTACATTCAAGTAGAAAAATAGAAAAATAAGGTATTTCCGTTTATTCATTTTGCTATTGGGAATAGTTTTCCGCCTTCAAGTTTCTTTCGTAGACACGTTCTACAAATGGGCTCTCTAACTCTCCGTCTACGCTGAAAAATTTTTAAGGCTTTATATGTTGTACGTCTTTTACCATTTACTTACTTACATAAAATACGGCTTGTAGCCCATTGCTGCCCGTGGGATGATTATCGTCACGTTCGGCAAGCGGATTGGCGATCGTAATACCAGACATTTGGCATCATAGACGCTGCTCGTCTTTGCTGCACATCACAGGTCAGTTATTATATTGAACTTTTATTTTGTTCTAGATGGTTATTGTCATCTGTTGGTAGCTATAGCTTTTTTTAAAGCACTGTATGTGATGGCCGCTTATGATACCACACGAGGATGATACATTACGATGAGGGGTAAATTATTACGCTAATACTGCACGGCAAGTTATTTTCTATTCCTACTTAAATAAAAACTTACCCTAATATAAGCCTCACATTTTTTTATCTTTATGCATTTCCTAATACTGGGGTAGCCAAAGGTCTAGACCTCAGCCCATCCAACCCACGTTTCACCGAATATCTAACATAATATTTAAAATACAAATATTTCATTTAAATTTATTCCTATAAACCCAAATTTATGAAGGTATTTGAAGACTATGTGTAATTTCGGAAACAAAATATTTATGTTTTTAATACTTATTAAAACATAAATATTTTGAAGTCACGATAGCCGAGTGGTTGGGTGGTCGGAATTTCGAGTCAAGAGACCCGAGTTCGATCCCCAGGTGGCAGTACCAATGAGTTTTTCAAAAACTTATGTACGAATTACATCGTTGGCTTGGACATAAAGACGGCGACGGGCTCACCACCTGTCACATTGTCCCGAAAATATCTTCGGTGGAAGGTGGGTCAAAGGGACGTAATTGTCTAGACTAGACCTCTGTCTACCCCTGTATTGATTGAGAATTCCGTGAAGTATGTAAGTGCGTATTTATTATTTATAATACTTATTAATTTTTGAGGTTTATCTATTGAGCCGAGTTATATTAACGAACACTACTAAATACTTATTTTCTCAAATGGGAGGGTTTTTTAAAATAAATAGCTAAGTTTTTCTATTTTGTGCCGTTTTATATTTTTCATTCATTCATACATGCAAAAGTTAAGTACCGATCACTCTAAGAAATCTCTAAGCTCTACAAATCTTAAGCCAATTTTAATTTCCTTAATATTTTTAATTTAAACCTTATGATATTTTTTTCATTTATTTAATTCATTCAACTCATTTATTCTCGCAAGGCTTATCTTAGTGACGGTTGGTCGTTCACATACAGTTCTTTCAGTTTTTTTTTTTCAACATATTTTTATTTCCAAGCGTGTACAATGATTGTATATCATCATTGTAAATCGTCCAGTGTTTTGTTAGATACCACTAACACCACGGCAGATATTTATTAACATTCCATTTCCAACTCATTCGACACAGTAATATGGAATGAGTTAAAGAAATAAAAAATATCTTACTTTATTTTAAAAAATTAGTATAATTTATATTTAAATAAAGATTTTGTATAGAGATAAATGTTTATGGAATTAAATAAGTTGTTGTTATGAATACTGCGATTTATTATTTACAAAAGAAGCTCTTTAAAAATTACTCTGCAGAAATGTTAAAAGCTGCTTTATTTGTTATTCACTACATTCACTTTACTTCTTTGAAAATAATTATTTCATATTCATAATCAATCATCTAGAGGTTCAAAACAGTATGCTTGAAATAAATCTAAACCTACTTAACAGTTTCTACTGCCATGATCGTATTAATGGTTTAGTACCAATGTATCGCAGCAGCGTGCCAGTGATATGAACAAATGTAGCGCCCACATTTTAGCGCTTGTGCTGAAAGAGTTAGGAAATATTATTGTAAATTCGGTAAAATATAATAACATATAGAAAACAAATACATGCATACATACACAACAGCCTGTTATAGTCCACTCCTGGACATAGGGCCTTTCCGTGGGAGGTGTAGTTGGAGGAGGGAGGTTTGCCATAAGCGCCACGCTCGGTAAGCCGATAGGCGATCGCAGTACCAAACATCTTACATCTTAGACGCTGCTACCCATCACCGCTCTTCTTATTTAGTTTTGTTAGTATTTTATTGAGATGCATATCCCGCCACCTGCCGGGAGCTATTGATATTGTCAAGACTTTTCACTACCAGAATACTCGAAACCAGAAGAAAGGGAGTGGAGTGGGAGTGGTATATTCTAAAGCCATGCCATGAATGTTTATAAGTATAAATTAATATTAACCAACTTATATTGATATGTATTCAATATTATATTATTAAAGCCTAAACTTGGTGATAGGGTTACCACCTGACACGTTGTCCTAAATAATCTTCGTTGGAGGGTGTCCATCTACCCAGTATTGCGAAATTGTGTGAAAATAGTGCACTGTCTCGGAAATCTCTAGACTTTTAGATTTGTAGATTTTACCATTGTTATTTTTCTAAAGTTATAAATTTATTCCATGTATTTCTCAATATATTTTAATTTGAAAATAATTATGAAAAAAATTATTGCGTTGTAAAAAATTGTGGAGTGCAAAAAGTAAGTTGTTGTAAATGTTATATTGATAAATAATGATAGCTAAAAAAAGAGTCATTATAATTTTATACGATCAAGAAAACAAGAGCGACCAAGAAAAAAAAATCATACTGTCATTTACTTTATTATCATATATTTAAAAAAGCAAGAGAATTATTTTACCGCTATCACCAATCCGCTCTCCAAGCGAGGTGATGCAGTGGAGTATTACAGGGTGTTATGTACTACATACAGTATGTATGTGGTACTGGCCCAGGTGAATCCAAAGTATGGAAGTCAGCCACACATAAAACACATTGTCATGAGAATAAATAACAATGTAGAAGGCAAAGGTAGAAAAGGATAAAAAAGGAGATAAAACCTTATTGAACACCTCCTCTCTTCTTTGGCAATTGGATAAAATACGCTTAAAAAAATGTCACCGTTATATTATATTTAGTTGCATTGTTTGGCCGCTGCGCCGCTACAGTACTTATGTAAATAAGCCTCCGATTATTGACTGGTGCATCTTGACTAGTGGAGTTTTGGACGCAAAATATCTTCTTCTCTTATTACTGATTAAATACGACGACGTGGAATGTAAATGTCCAATTTATTCAATAAGCTGACCCGTGAGACAAGTTGGTAGTGGCACTGCCTTCGTACCTATGGGTTTCGGGTTCGAATCTCACTAATAGCAAGATTAATTTTTTAAAGACTTATGAATATGAAGGTTTGTAATAGAGTCATGGATGTCACTCATAAACATCTTATCATCATATATGAATATTTATCTATGTAAATACATGTCTCTATTATATATCCATCGTCATTTATAAAGTTATACTTATGTGAGTTGGTAATAAAGCTACCATTTATAGTGGTCAACGCCGGCAAAGTTGCAGCTAGTAGAACAATGGTATAGAATGTAAGTTTACAACATTAAATTACAAATACGTGGCTAATAAAACCTGTCATTTTCACTGCCCGTATTTTATTTCAACTGCAGCACAGTAAAGAGTGTTTAACTTTTCAATATTACGTTTTTTTTTCAGTGAGTTTTCAGATATTCCAATTCAATGGACCTTTAAGTCAGAGTACGTTATCGAGACAAAGAAACAAAAATAAAGTCGTCCCAAATCGATGTGGTACAATTTCTGTGAGCGCGGGCACGCGGCGAGGAACAAAAAGAAACTTCTGAAACACCGTTCGAGCAACTGAAAATATGTTCACTCAGGTATTTTTGAATAAAGTAAGTAGTTGCCCGAGTTGCTAGTGACCCGTTTCCTTCGAAGCTGAGGTTTATGGGTTCGAATTCCACTAGGGAAAACATTTATGTGGTGAATATAAACGTTTGTTATCGAATCATGGATGTTCATAGGTATATACATAGTTAGCTGTGCCACTACGATGGCGATGGGCTATCCACCTGTCATGCTGTTCTAAATTAGTTTCAGCGAAAAGTGAGTTGGAAAGACTTCATTGTTTAGACCTCTGCCTAACCCAGTATTGGAAAATTTCGTGAAGATAAAAAAAAATTAAACAGTTTCCATAACATATGTGTCATATTATACTACATATTACATTGATTTCATCCACACTCATCCACTTTTCAACCCAACTTATTTGTAACAACGCAACAGCACCCACTGTTGCATTGTTATAAATAAGTTGGGTTGCTTTGTCTTACGACTCTCATTAAGGGATACGAGTGTGCATACACTGCACTATATCTGCATTCGCATATTGTTTACAATAATAGAGATACACATCAGATTACAACAGTTTAAAATTGACACGATATGAATTTTCAGCTACAAAATATAATAAATATAATTTCATATCGCCATACAGGTGTCTTTTTTACGATTCACGTTGAAGACATATTTTGCCTAAAAATATGAGCATTACTTGCTTATCCAGTACAGAAGAGCGCGAGTTTCAAGATACCTAGCTAAAGTAAGGACTTCAAGGTAACTAAACGTAATGTACTGCGATCTCATCACAAACGCTCGCCCGTTATCGGCCTGCTTAATTTTATTCCGGTTTTAATGACAGTTGTTTTGAGACGTATTAAATGTACAATGATAATTTGAACGTAAAAAGCATGTCGCTCGAGCTTTCGCACGAATGTACGCAATAAAGCTTATTGCTACAAAAAGAGACAACAGATAATGTAACGAATAACAGCGATGGCATATTTTACTCAATAAAAGAACACGTCTTGAAAAATACAAGTCCAAAAATTATTTAAACTTGTAACAGGCAGGTGCGTTAAAGGAGGTTCCAAGTAACGCTATTGCGAATCACCTCACCAAGCGTGCTGATTGTGGCAAACTCGTCTCTGAGATGTTCAGCCTAAAAAATTGAAGTGAACAGCAGTGAACAGTTTTAAGGTTGTCATGTCAAAAAAAAATAATTAACATTCTAACCCATTGTTGCCATTAAACATCACAGCAACGAGTGCTATTTGTCGATTTCAAACGCTTATTTACCATACAAGTGCATAAAATTCTAACACATTGAATGTTGTGAGGGATGATAATGCATTTTTACCTAAAATTATTTGCATGTTCCGGAGATACAACATTGGTTGTGGTGGGTCAGTTCAGTGGTTGGTTCTGATGGACTTAAACAGTCTAGTCTACTTTGATAAACCAGTCTAATAGACAAATGGATGACTTTTTCATTAAATCGTGAAAATGAAAAACTGATAAATTTCACGTTTTAAAAATATTAAATCCAGTTGAAATAAGGCATGGTTTCAGAGATTTACACTTCGTTTCAGAAATAAACATTCGGCAGTTTCATGATATACGCGTGAAAATTCATTCTTAGACTAAGTTCTCTTCTGAAAGGCAGATTTGCCATAATTCCCACGTTTGACAAGTGGAATGACAATACACGATACTTCACATCTTAGACGCTGCTGCCCTTTACCGGCCTGCTGAATTTTACGCCATATATCGGTCGCTAAAACGATATCCAAAGGCCATTATTTCTTAACCGCCACATCTTACGACATCCACGGGAAAAAGGAGGTGGCATATTTTTAAGGTATCACGAATACTATGAAAATAGTATAGAAACTATAAAATATAATATAGATAGAATAAAATATAAAATATAATATAGATATAGTATGGATACTATAAAAGCAAATGAGAAAAAAGTACTACAAGAATAAAATAAAATAAAATAAAATATCTTCACGCAATTCCCAATACAGGGGTAGACAGAGGTCGAGTCTAGACAATCAAGTCCCTTCGACCCACCTTCCACCGAAGATATTTTCGAGACAACGTGACAGGTGGTGAGCCCGTCGCCGTCTTTATGTTCAAGCCAGCGATATTCGTACATAAGTTTTTGAAAAACCCATTGGTACGAGCCTACCAACTGGGGATCGAACTCGGGTCTATTGACTCGAAATTCCGACCACCCAACCACTCGGCTATCGTGACTTACTACAAGATATTGCAGCAATATGTCAAAATGAATTTCGGCAAATACAATGAAAAGGTACAGTACTATACAAGGTCTGTGGCTGTCAGAGATATTGCAATTGATACCTAATTCCCGGCGATCACGTTTCTATCGTTTAATACTCTGTATTGCTACGGTAGAATGAAGTCAATGTAGATAGCGTATGCGCTATTTATGGACCTAGGGATCTTTTTTCATTGTTTAAAAAAGTATATATAGTAGTAAAATATAGGGCTAATATCAACTAAGCCATCGGATCATATATGTATGTAATGTATAAGTAGTCAGGAACGAAGAGCACTTGAACAGTGGTAGAGCCACGCATCAGCTTTTGTTGTTGCATGAATGGGCCGGCTCGACCGGAGAAGTACCACGACCTCACAGAATACCGGCGTGATGTAGAAGTCTGCAGGTTACCGAGAGCCCTCACACCCCCTCCTCCAATTCTAGTGGGGGTCACTCTAAGGGAGGATACGCATCTGCTATGCCTTTGGTATTGCGGGTGTTCATGGGCGGCGGTAATCACTAACTATCACGTGAGCCACCTGCTCGTTTGCATCCCTCTTCTATAAAAAAAAAAAACTAACCGCAAAGTTTAATCAGAACATTGACCGAGTCCATGACAACACAATAGTGATACAAAAACAGCTTTGATTGACAGTCGACACGTGAGAAGCATTAGCACTTGTCAATCTGTACAAATGAAACTGGCAGCTTCAAAGTGAAAATTGCTTGACAGCAACAATAAAGTGAGCCCTTGAATGAATTTATAACAATACATCGCAGAGTGCTCTTTATACGGATATTTAAATTGGAAAACTATTATCTAAAACAATATAAAATGGGACTATTTTTAGACGACAAAATTATGTTTACATCCTCTAAAGAAGCTTAGTTGAAGTGGTTTCCAAAGAATACAAGTAATTTATTTGACGTAGCTAGTATTCTTTATAAGAAAAAGAAAGAACAATCTATTTCTCCAAATTATTCACTAGTATTCTTCAAGGTAGTGGTACTATATATTTATGCTGATACATTAGTGCAGCAGTGAAGTTAAGATTTGACTGACGCACTTAGGTTTTAACAGCCAAATATCACCACGCATGTCAGGCGGATTGGGGATCACAGTACCAGATACCTTGCACCTTAGACTCAGCTTCTCTTTACGGGTTAGCTGCAATAAAAAACAAAGATAGTGAAACCTCATACACATTGCTGTGATTCCAAAGTAATTAGCTAAAGTAATTTGAATTATGGAATCGGAAAACAAGAAGGCACCACAAACACACAGATTTGACTTATGTCAAATCTGTGTGTATAAAAAAAGTGGTAATCTACATTGACCCGTACGGGAATCTAACCTCAGAGCTGGCGACACCATGTGAAACAGGGTTTACACCACTCGTCCACCGTGCTCAACTTTTCTTAGTTCATATTATTTTCATTTCTAGGGGGAGAAGAGGGACCGATTACTCTCTGGCTTCTATAAGGAAGTTCAAAAAACAGGCAACTAAAAAAAACATTAACATTTTAAAACACATTGTATTATTGTTTATTTTTGAGGACACTATAGTTTGCCTATCATAGTCTGAAATATAAGATTATGGTAAATCCTTCTTAAGAGTCGTCAGTGAGCTTTTACAATGCGAATCGATATGTATTTATAACATATTTATTAAACTAATATGTCTAAAGATCAGTATTAAATTACACCTAAAGTTAGTTTTACAAATTTTCTGCTTCAACTTTCTCTAGATTTATATCATAGTGAAAATAATATTATTACAATTTGCTTTTAACAAACCTTATACGTGAATAGTAAAAAGCGCCTTGGAAAGTGCGGAAACAAAATTCATGCAGTAGAAAATTTTTGGTGCAAATTCGGTTCTAGCGAATTAAAAAGATAAAAAGTTTATCCGAAATTTATTAACTCACAAAATTTACTGCAAATTGAAAATTTTAAAAGGTTTTTTCAAATACTCCGAGTGTAAAGATTGGTTTTCGCAGCGGCAAGATGTAGCGGCAGATAATTTAAATGTTGTAATCGGAAACTTTTTATCATACACATTTAAAAAATATTGCTGATTTTTTTCATCTTCAAGAATTTTCCCAGAACTAGAGTAGATAGAAGTCTTGACAGCAAAAACTTTCGACCCACCTGTCACCGAGCTTATTTGGGATTGCGAAACAGGTGGTGGGCCTATCGCCGTCTATCCAAACGAACAGTGTAATATACTAACATAGATATTCATATTAACATAGATATTTAGCGCCACTGCCATGCAATTACGTTATTTTTTGATTAATTTTCAACCGTGATTTAATGTGTGAATAATTTATAAGGATTTTTTAAAGAATTTATTCGTTTACCAAAACAGTGAATTGAACATAAGAACGCATGAAGACTGTTTTTTTTTATACTCAATTTTTCAATCCTAATAGAAATAACTTAAAAATATTAAAGCGTGTGAAGATCTGTTTTTTTTTATATTACATTCTGTCAATCTTTTTATTTTTTCTTCAAAACAGTCGTCTCATATTCGACTTACGCGAGCAATCCGTTTGCGTCGGAATGCATATACGCTTCCTTCTATTCCGTGTACTGTTTGATCCGAAATGTCCCACTTACCTCAAAGAACGATTCCAATATCGACACGAGTACCATAAACGAGATTTGCGATCTACACAAAGCTTGGCACTGAAAACTCCTGCCAGTTTATCAAACTGTTGTTAAAAATCTTTCACTTGCCAAGCTATAAGTATTTGGAATAATTTAAGTTAATCATTGACCAATCACAAACTCTCAAAAACCTTAAATCATAACTTAATAATCACACATTTCATGATGTCTAATAAAATTTAGAGTATGCTTCGGCCGCATCCGTCACGCTGCTCCAGTGTTTTTTTATTTTTTCTCAGACGAAATGGTTTCTTCAAGATGTTTTCTTTCACCGCCAAGGTTGTGATAAAATCTGCAAATAAAATTGGTTTTACCATTTTTTTTTTCAAATATGCACACATTAACATTTAAGCAGTGGTAAAGCCACGCATCAGCTTTTGTTGTTGCATGAAAAGGCCGGCTTGACCGGGGAAGTACCACGACCTCACAGAATACCGGCGTGATGTAGAAGTCTAACAAACTTCTGCGTTTCGTCTGGTGAGTGCAGGTAACCGGAGGCCCACATACCTCCCTCCCCCAATTCTGGGGGGCACTCTACGGCTGGCAACGCATCTGCTATACCTCTGGTATTCCGGGTGTTCATGGGCGGCGATAATCACTTACCACCACGGGGGCCATCTGCTCGATTGCATCCCTTTTCTATAAAAAAAATAACACGCACGCGTGATTTATCAAACATTGCTTTTAAATTGCAATTTCTTTGCTAGATGCAAAATGATGGCAGATACACTGATTTTCTTAGTGTCGCCAGCGTATGTGCGTCTGAGTGTCTGTATCTGTGTCTGAGGTTCTGGGCTCGATTCCCGGATGGGTTAATGTTAACCAATGCAGATAATGTACAATAATTTTTTCAAATTATGTCGTGTCTGGGTGTGTGTGCGCTACCTTCGTTATTTCTTAATCCGTAACCCAAGTCCTTTAGTATTCAGTTTCTATATATAGAAAGAAAATGTGCCCAAAGGAATTGTAACTTACAAACTTCCAAAACGATATTCCGGCAACATCACGAATTTTTGTCTATTAAACTTTGTAAATTTAAATTTTATAAATTTCGTCACGCTGCTCGCTTGCCAATTGCTGTCAAATAATTTTACTTGAGCTTTAATTTTTATCAAATAACAAAACTCACGTGAAAAGTTACGATAGACGAGTAATTGTGTGATTCGAGTCAAGACATACGAATTAGATCCTCAGGAGGTTGGATACCAATGATTTTTTTTTTCAAAATTTATGTGTGATTTATATCGTTGACTTGAACATACAGACGGCGACTGGCGACACCAGTGACGGTGTCCCAAAGCTACAGTGAGTCATGGGTCGAACCGACTAAATTTTCTAGACCCTAGGCAACATCTGTCTTAGAAAATGCTTGCAGATAGAAAAAGAATAACAAAATACGTTAATTATGTTCAAATGTAATTAATTTATTGGAAATTGCTTAACTTTCAACCTTCATAAAATGTACTCATGAGTATAATTAAATAGGGTTAATTTGTGTGATAAAATGAATGTTTGTACTCGATTCATGTTATGTATATATTTATATAAATATGAATTATCATCATATCTTAGCTATTTCGCTATCTACTTCTCTCTTAGTCTTCCTCGCGCGAGTCATTTAAAATAAGTCGATGAAATAGTTAGTACAATTTAATATCATTAAAACGTAAAGTCATGGACATTTGAATTCTCACAATAATTGACATATGAAGCCCAGACATAGTCTTTGACCGAAGCTCAAGGATTGACTCAGCCATCAGGACTTGGAGCCATGTGGCCCCAAATATGCTAAGGAGGAAGTAAGGCCAAAAAGACTTAAATGTCTACCAACCCTTCAGGGATAAAAATGCGTAAAGGAAAAATATATATTATGAAGCCATATCAGCCTAAGGGATAATGAAGAATAATTATTTAATGGCCCCGACGTACGGAGGATTGGATGTTTAATCACGCTTAGCAAACGGATGTATGGTCGCGGTGCCGGATATTTGAACCTGCTAATTTTTGATCTGGTACTTTTTGAGATGGTTATTTCGGTATCTGACGATAGCCATTGGTATAGTCAGATACCGAAATGTAAATTCAAGTGAGAAAGCCATAACGAGCTCTTATTATTAAATAAATAAATATCTTCACGCAATTTTCAATACGGGTTAGATAGAGGTCTAGTCTGGACAATTTAGTCCCTTCGACCCACCTTCCACCGAAGATATTGTCGGGACAATGTGACTGGTGATGAGCACGTCGCCGTCTTTTTGTCCAAGCCAATGATACATAATTACATACAATAATTTTTTGAAAAACTCATTGGTACCTGGGGATCGATCTCGGGTCTCTTGACTCGAAATTTCGAACACCCAACGACACTGCTATCGTGACTTACAATTATTATCGCGGTTTACTCTTATAATTAAAAAAAAAAAAGAACACACTACCGAATACGGAAACCCCTCCGTTGTTTGGAGTTAGTTAAATAAATGAGAAATTTATCGCGCAAATTACGAACCGATCGATAACTAGTTTGCCAAGGATTGCGATTACGCCAAACGCCAATATACATAGTCAGGTCATAAGTAATGTCACACAGTAAAAACTTTTCTTTAAGAATGCTGGCCACAAAAAACTTTATTGAATTCGAATTTCGAATTGTTCATGAAAATAAAACTACATACTTTTTAGAATTTTACTCATTTTTAAATATGGAGTGGACGCTTAAAGAAAACCGTGTTGTAGTTATTGCGTTGCATCGTTGCGATTACGCGCCAATTCAAGTTTTTGACATACTGAAAAATTTGAATATCACCAAAAGATTCGTTTATCGTACCCTCAAACGATACAATGAAGACTCTAGTGTATATGACAGGTCAAGAAGTGGTCGGTCCTCGGTCTGTTAGGACTCCAGCAGTGATAAAAGTTGTGAAGGCTCGAATTCAAAGAAATTCCAAACGTAAGCAGAAAGGCCCTTCAGATGAGGTTAAGCAGAACCACGGTGAAAAGAGTGTTAAATGAAGACTTAGGGCTTCGGGCATGTCGAATAAAAACAGGACATTGTTTGAATGCTCGTCTAATGCGCCTGACACTGAAGAGATGCCGCGCTTTATTTAAGCGGTACCCGTGGGAAAAAAATATCGAGAAATTCTTTTTTCGGATGAAAATTTTTTTACCGTAGAAGAGAGCTACAGCAAACAAAATGATAAGCTGTACGCACACAGTAGTGAAGAAGCGAGCAACCGTATTCCGCGTGTCCAACGAGGTCATTTTCCATCCTCGCTCATGCTATGGTTGGGAGTTTCTTATTGGGGCTTAACAGTACCTCTGTTTTTTCATTTTTGCGAGAAAGGTGTAAAAACGAATGCAGTTGTGTATCAAAATACAGTCCTAACGAACCTTGTGGAACCTGTTTCTCGTACCATGTTCAATAACAGGCACTGGGTATTCCAACAAGATTCGGCGCCAGCTCATAGAGCGAAGAGCACACAAGACTGGCTGGCGGTGCGTGAAATCGGCTTCATCGGGCACGAAGACTGGCCCTCCTCCAGTCCAGATTTGAATCCGTTAGATTACAAGATGTGGCAACAAAATTGGAGGAAAAGGCGCGCTCAAAGCCTCATCCCAATTTGGAGTCACTCAAGACATCGATATTGACATGGACCTCGTTCGTGCTGCGATAGACGACTGGCCGCACAGATTGAAGGCCTGTATTCAAAATCACGGAGGTCATTTTGAATAAACTTTAGTGTCATAAGAATCTATGTTTTGTTAAGTTCATTTTGGTATATAAATAATTACATAATGAATAAACTTGTTTTAATTATTTTAGGTTAAACATGTGACAGAATTTATGACCTGACTAGGTATGTTCAATATAATTTTTTGAGTGAGTTATACTAATGTAAGTCTCAGATTAGGACTATGACCCATCAATACCTTTAAATTTTAAGTTTAATTAGGACTTGTCTGAGTCTATATTTCGTATTGCAGAAAAATAAATAAAAATAAAAAAATAGGCCCATCTCATATTCCAAATGCCCACGAGGGAGGCTGAGGAGGTAGTTCGTGTTTCGGCGCGTCTAGCCTGGGGGAAGGTGTAGAGGGTTCGATATCTCCCGAGCAGGAGTTATGTAAAGCGAGCTGCGCAGGTGAGGTCGCGGATACTATATTTTGGGGTATTTAGGTCGTAGGTGTTCATGGCTGCAGTTGTGATTTACTACTATTCAATAATAGTGATAAAATAATCATTACAATAGTTTTAAGGCCATGCTTGACCAAACACACAATCACAATGAATTCTAGAACCATTAATTCATTCCCATTCATTCATTATTGCATTCCCATTCGTACCATTAAGGAATGAGAGATGATTAAGATTAGTTATAAATAATCTTATACAAGACAGCCGCTAAAGGTACATTTAATTAGTTAAAATTTATATTTTATGCTTAGAAAATTATATTTATTGCCTTATTAATATTTCTGTCAGAAATACAAATGTTGCCGCCACAATGTCATTTAAATGTCTGTCCGGAATACCGCGTTCCTTTGAAACTCTGGAGCATGGAATGCATAATTTTGTATTAATTTTTCAGCCCTTAGCATATTTTAATTCGATTTTTGTCAAAGAGCAAATTACATTAAAAACTCATATTTTTGTGTTAAAGTTAATTGAAAAACAACGTATTGGTTTCTAAATTAAATTACTAAACTTTTATACAAGTAAAGAAATGCTATAATAAAGTGATTGTGTTATCTGAATTGGAATCAGGAAATTCTACTCGATCTACAAGAAGGAGAGAAGAGAGGCTCATATCAATGAGGTTTTTGAAAATCACTAGTACAAACTGTCCCTACCAGTAGCTACTCTGGTGTTGCAGACGTACAATTAGCATTCAAAGTCCCAAACCATAAGGTTGTTACATTTAGTATTAAAATACTTATCAAAAATAAATATACTCTTCCGTAACAGAAGAAATAATTATCTCTAGTTACGTATGAATTTCCACGAGACACATTTCAAATGCACAGCTCAGCGTCTTGAGTGCCATTTTTTATTACTTTAACTTCAACGATATCTCTCAACGATAAGTCAATGATAACGCAAATTTGCTGTTGTCGCGCGTCTTTTCTTGTCAAATGTCAATGTCAACATTTCAGTTGAAGCGATCGAAGAATATTCGTGTTTCACAGTTTTCAATTACAATAAAGAGATTTAGGGCACCTAATTTTACGACTGCAAAAATAATGAATTTTCTACGGTTAATAGAAAAATTCCCCATAATTCACGTTTCAAAAATTCATCATCTCGTAATGTATTAAATAATTCGCATCTTACGTACACTCTACGAGAGAAAAACGGAGTTTCTAAATATTGTATTATCCAGGTGATCCAGGTGATCGTCGTCTTATAACAAATCATTATATACAAAAGTCACGATAGCCGAGTTGTTGGGTGGTCGGAATTTCGAGTCGAGAGACCCGAGTTCGATCCCCAGATGGCAGTACCAATGAGTTTTTCAAAAACTTATGTACGAATTTCATCGTTGGCTTGGATATAAAGGCGGCGACGGGCTCACCACCTGTCACGTTGTCCCGAAAATATCTTCGGTGGAAGGTGGGTCAATGGGACTTAACTGTCTAGACTTGACCTCTGTCTACCCCTGTATTGGGAATTGCGTGAAGATATTTATTTATTTATTTATTTATTATTATTATATACACAATTTCTTCAATAGCAGACAAAAACACAAACACTGCTTAAATTCACTTCTACCACGATTAATTTTGACGTTTATATAAATCCAGATTTAGGCTAAATCGATGACGTGCAAGTCGTTAAATTAAGTTTAAACGTAAATCGAGTTTAAATCGAGATTTAACAAAAGCTACAAGTCGCCCTTAAAAAAGATTTGCGATTGGCATATCTTTTTGAATCGGTGAATCTATTTTAAAATCCATGAATACTGTCAGTATAAGTCGATTTATTAAATCTCTCTGCATATATCGATTTGTCGTTGATATGCATAAGTCGATTTATTAAAACATGTTAAAACAATTAAAGAGACTAAATTTTTGTCTCTTTAATTTCTAACTATCTAAGTATTGTCACGCAATTTCCTATAATGAGGTAGGCAGTCTAGACAATTATGTTTATTCGTTTCCATTATTTGGGACACAACGTATTTGGTACAAATTCTATCATATTTTTTATTTTCTTCTTATACTCATTTCGGTACATCCTAGTACTCTGGCTCTATTCTAAAACAATGCGTCTGGACCTTTGAGTGATGGCACAAAATTGATTCCGATACAATTATTACGTATAAGAGTGTACACACTATTTTACACAGTATTAATAGATGGCTGACGTACTATATAATTTTCATTTATTAAAATTCGCGACTCCGAAAGAAAATAACGAAAGAGCAATTTTGCTCATAGTAACTTTTTACAGTGTATTTTCACTTCACAGCCTGACTTTGGAGATATTCAAATAAAAAAAAGGATGAAGACGTGGTACTTCCCCGGTCGAGCCGGCCCATTCATGCAACAACAAAAGCTGATGCGTGACTCTACCACTGTTCTGCTTAATATTATGCCGTACGAAAAAATCGTAAAATATTACCTAGTAAGCGGAAGTGAAAACATTATCCAAAGATATTAGGAAAGCGGAGCAATTGTTGTTATCTCCCCTTGTTAATTATAATGACAAGCGTGAGCCTCAGTCGCATACTAATATAGCGTCGCTTGAACTAAACTGCCTTCGTTAGAAACGTGTACTCGTGGACCAATTAGCAGATTTGAATGTGAATATAAAGTGTACCGTTCTCCATTTAATACAAAATAAATAATAAGTCGGCCAAGTCTTATTTCGAACAAATTTCTAACAAGTTTAATTTAGGTATGTACCCAGACTTATCTCTGAAACTGTGAGTAATAATATAAATTCTAACCCTAAATTATACTTGTATAAATTTTAAATAAAATTCCTTTAGTAGTAAATTTGTTTTATATTTGAATTATTATCTAGTCATGGATGTTTATATGTTCTTCTTCTTATTTCCAGCCAATCAAGAGTCCACTGCTGAACACAGGCCTCCCCTCACATTTGCCACAAAACACAGTCACCATCCTTTTTTTTATAGAAAAGGGAGGCAAACGAACAGGTGGCTCACGTGATACCTTCACGTGAGTCACCTGTTCGTTTGCCTCCCTTTTTGTGAGTGATTACCGCCGCTCATGAACATCCGCAATACCAGAGGCATAGCAGATGCGTTGCCGCCCTTAGTGTGCCCCCCCCCCCCCAGAACTGGGGGAGGGGGGGTGTGTGGGCCTCCGGTTACCGGCACTTACCAAACGAAACGCAGAAGTTTGTTAGACTTCTACTTCACGCCGGTATTCTGTGAGGTCTTGGTACTTACCCGGTCGAGCCGGCCCATTCATGCATCAACAAAAGCTGATGCGTGGCTCTACCACTGTCCTTCTTGCACCTGCATCCTTGTGGGGGTCGTCCTACATTACATTTGCCTAAACAAGGTTTGCCACTCGAGAAACATTTTCCCCAACGGTTATCAGCTCATCGAGCTATGTGGCCGGCACATTGCCGCTTCAGCACTACAGCGTATAAGGTGCAGGATGTCTATCCGATCACTAATTCGATTACCAAGCGTGGCGATTATGGCAAACCGTTCTTTACAAGAGAAGCCTATATCCTGCAGTGGACTTTGATGAGCCGTTATGATGAGTTGTTATATATAACTATACTAAAGGACTAGCAATTCGCGAGGAGTATGTGCACTGAGGTCAAAATAACTCCTACAGGCCAAAACATAACATGACGGGCCATAAATATTCACTTCACAAATAATACTAATAACTATAAGTATTTATCTTAGAACTTATATAAGCATTCTACTTACCGATACACTCATGTAAGATAATTGAAAAATCAAGTTCTGATACTAAAACAACCATTATATAGGAATAAAACATCCCTTTTCTTCTCGTCGGTGTGTTAAGAGGCGACTAAGGTTATAGTCTGAAAATGGTAGTTCCGGCATGACCTCAACTGAGTGTATGAGACCTAAAGGTTTAGAATAATTTTTCCTTGTACGATTGCAAACGAAATCAATAAAAACGGTTTCGATCTTGGCACTTCCTTCAAACATATCTGTAAGTAGTGTATAATAGAATATTTAATTTAATTAGTAATAAATTTTCCTTAATGTCGGTTGAGAAAGGAAATTAAAAGAGTCTCAAAGAAAGCATAACACAAAATAACCGGACCCGAAAGTCAATAATTTATTTTCGGCGCCATTATCAATATCGCCAAAAATTAGAACCCCGGGCTTTGTCTGAAAAAAGTGGTTACGCTATTAAACTATGCGGCCATCATTACAGAATATCAGGATTAGTTTTATAGCTGAATTATGAGATCTCGGCTTCATATTTTTCCGTAAACTTAATAAAGCTTTTATTCTTACTGAAATTAAATCAAAGCGAATGCTATTAAAATATTAAGATAAAGCTGAGCTTAACGTAAAAGTTTACTAGATAAAAACTTTAGAAATCACCTCAAGCGATCTAATTCGTTTTAGTAAATTGTCATAAAATATAATTAGGCTAACTGCGGGAATAAGTAAATATTATCTGTCTTGACTCTTTAATTAACGTTTTTATTATATCATAAATGCGAAAGTTTAATCGAAAGAAGAATTAATTGAAGAAAGTATTAAATTTTTAAATATTCGCCGGTTGAAATGGTCCACAGTGCGGTACTAATCAAAATGGCTTAGAAAAGGAATATTCTTAATGACCTGTTAAAGTTTAATGCGGGACATGTGCCAGCATTTGTACTTTGTCTTAATCGTCACGTTTGGCAAGCGATCTCAGTAATAAACATCACCACTACAAACGCCGCTACCCTTCATGGGTCAGCTTATTTCTCAGATGGTATATTTCAAGAAAGTTATTCCACCATTTACTGATCAGCATTATCTTAAAAAATAATTAACCGATTTGTTAAAAAACTCGCCTGAAGGAACGGGTGATAAATTTTTTAAATTATTTCAATATACATATAAATATTGCACGGTAGTGAAGTCGGCTTAATAACATGCCACTTTTATTTTTCTTATGAGTGTCGTAAAAGGCGACTAATAGAAAAGCCTTAACAATATCAATTGCTACCGACTGACGGCGGGATAAACATCTCGAAAAACTACCAGACCGAAATAAGTAGACCTGTGACGAGCAGCCACGATTATGACAAATTCACGGGAGGGGCCTTCGCCCAGCACTAGACTATTAGAGACCATTGTAAATAAATAAATATAAAATATCTTCACGCAATTCCCAATACAGGGATAGACAAAGGTCAAGCCTAGACAATTAAGTCCCTTCGATCCACCTTTCACCGAAGATATTTTCGGGACAACGTGACAGGTGGTGAGCCCGTCGGCGTCTTTATGTCCAACCATATAATGATTACATAAGTTTTTGAAAACCCATTGGTACGTGCCTGCCACCTGAGGATCGAACTCGGGTCTCTTGACTCGAAATTGCAACTACCCAACCACTCGGCTATCGTGACTATTATTACAGACCATGTATAAATATTAATCAATAAAATCTTAAGTACTTTAACTCTTTCTGAAAATTTACTAATTAGTGGCGAGTTACTTTGTCAATGTCACGCTCTGATAAACATTAAAATTAACCAAAATATCATCACACCAGAGACAAAATAACTATGTCTTCGTTATATAATTATTAACTAGCACTTTTTTTTTATAAACCTAAAAGATTACTTGGTAGTTGAAGAGTAGGGACCCTGAAATCGAAGCTACGGCGGTATGCTACTGCGATAGCTAATATTGTCGCCGAGTGATTTTGAGAAATCCTACTTACGGAAGTGACCGATAACTTGCAGTGGACTTTAACGACCTCTCGAGACGAGAGGCACAAACACCGATTTTCAAGATGTCGCCAGCTCTGAGATCCCGTGTACGATTCCCAGATACCCAGGGTCAAAGGAATATACAACTTTTACTTCACTGTTTAAGGCCTGGCTGTTTGTGGGATCTTCGGTGTTTCCGATTCCATTATGTAAGTACTTTATCTTATATATATATATATATATATATATATATATATATATATATATATATATATATATATATATATATATATATATATATATATATATATATATATATATATATATATATATATATATATATATAAGTCGCGATAGCCGAGTTGTAGAGAGGTCGGAATTTCTAGTCGAGAGACCCGAGTTCAATCCCCAGGTGGCAGTACCAATGAGTTTTTCAAAACTTATGTACGAATTTAATCGTTGGCTTGGACATAAAGGCGGCGACGGGCTCACCACCAGTCACGTTGTCCCGAAAATATCGTCGGTGGAAGGTGGGTCAATGGGACTTAATTGTCTAGAATTGACCTCTGTCTACCCCTGTATTGGGAATTGCGTGAAGATATTTAATATTTAATTTATATATATATATATATATATATATATATATATATATATATATATATATATATATATATATATATATATATATATATATATATATATATATATATATATATATATATATATATATATATATATATATATATATATATATATATATATATATATATATATATATATATATATATATATATATATACATATATATATATACATATATATATATATGTATATATATATATATATATATATATATATATATATATATATATAGGCTATTAGGTCTTATTTAACAGAAGACAAAAGAAGGTGAGAAAAATGTACTGAAATGAATGTGCTTAAATCAAATTCATACTTTTTTCTAATATTCTCGCTTCATCATTTTGAGTCGAGAATATTGTAAATAATATTTAGTTATTTATTTTTCATTCGATATTTGAAGTAGTCAGGAAACTAGCCATGGTAGCTAAGTTGTCTGGTGATCGGAATTCAAGTCAGAAGAACTCATGAGTTCGATTCCAAGTAAAGACGCTATTGAGTTACGTTGAGTTATATGATTGAATATGATTATTGTAGTCTTAACTTATCTACAACTTGCGTTGTTGACTTGGATACTAAATCGCAATGGGCTCACCACAGTTATGTCCGATGACTCGAAGTATACGGGATTTTATGTAAAAGTAAGGGGTAAGATATACGAAGATATTGTTATCATTTAATTGATTTATATGTTTTTATTTATTTATCAAATTACAATTTAAAATATATAATAAAATATCTTAAATTAAAAATGCTTTTCTAATTAAAGGTTACCGCAGGTACGGTTAAACAAAATTAAAGGAAACCACTGGAAAACTCGTAAGTTTTAGCAACTTAACTTAAAATATTATCTCGGATTTAATATTAAACCAGTTTCAAGGCACAAGCAATATTGTATGTTTACTTTTCGCGTACAAAAGTCGCAACTGTCAATGACGTTTCTGTGAAACGAAAAAGAAGACGCCAGCTCCGTGCATTATTTATTTATTTAATGTGCTTCATTCCAATCTCTTTTCATGAATATTTCATTGTTGACAATAATTTCTGATTAATTAGTAGTTTTCAACTGCAAGATGATATTAATTATATAAAGACAGATATAATGCTTTAACAGCACTTATTTAATTAACTATTTTAATAATGATCAATAATATAATATAAAGCAGGGACAACATCACATACATTACTCAGATCACAAGTTAAGTGGCTAAAGCACTTGTGTTAAGAAATAGGAAACAAAAAAATCACCCAGACCTATGAAAATTTAGGAATAGTACTACATTGACCCAACCTAGGTAGGACTTTGTCCACGGAGGTCGTCGTGATATTAATAGTTTAGACTTTTAATATGGCATGAAGTTACGCGTTAATACAAAAAACTATTTTAAGAAAGTTTTCTCTTTGAATCTACATTACGGAAAGCATATTTCTTTGCTTCAGTAAGGCCTTCCTTCAGTATCATTCTATTATTTTCGGATCATTAAATAAATGTATCAAACACTCGTACATTATTATACTTATCTATATATTGCATAATTGTTCGAAAGAAGTAAATTCCAGTCGTGCCTCGGAGCTCACATATACACATTAGTTTTTTATTTACGTGTTCACTTTATTAAAATTTGATCTTTGAAATATATAAGGATCGTAGAACTTCGTGTTCTCTCTGGCTAGTCATAGTTTATGCATGATTATATAATTTTTTATTTATTATTTTTAGCGTTTTAGGAAGCTGGGTTTTTTGTTATTAAATAAATTAAAAATATAAAAAGAACAACTAAAGCGGGCTGTTCTAAACTCAATATTTTAAAGATATATGCTTCAAAAATTAACGATAACGCTTATTGATGTCGATATCATGGTGATGTTTTCAGAAGAGTATTTTTTTAATATTTAATCGGTTTAAAATTAATTACCAGACTCAAATTCAGGTATTCGAGCAGCAGTATCCAAGTTGCATGGTTTCTGATACTGCGATCGTCATTAGACTCGCTAAGCGTGGCAATTATGGCAAACCCAGTAGAGCCCTTTGTCCTGCAGTGAGCTTTTGCTGGCCGTTACGATGAAATCGCGTCTAGTGTAAAAAGTGTTAAATGAGGCGTGTGTTTGTAAGAGCACACGGTGGCTCGGAGGTAACAAGCCATAGTACAGCTGTGGCTACAGGTTCTATCCCCGCATGTGCTGTTTAGTTTTTAAAAATCTTTCCTTTTGAATAAAGGCTGTGTAGTAAATTTTGTAGTAAAGGATTTTCGAAATTTATGCGTAATTAGCTTGGGCACTAAGATAGACACGCTAAGAATCTAACTAACTAGCTGACTATGACCTCTACAGTTAATTCAAATTAGCTCCGGTGAAATGTGGGGCGAAAGACTATCCAAATGCAAAATCATGAAGATAAAGAAAATATTTCACATTTTAATACTACACTTAGTTAACGTATTACTTAAATTACTGACTGATGTAGAAGAAAAAAATGTTACCGGAACCGTTATATTGCTCGTAGTTAAGCATAAATGTTGTTTTCTTTGAATCATGTGACATCGGGTAAATAGTACATAGAGTAGTTGTGATCGCCGTTGTCTGTGTGAATATAGATCATAAGTCGATAAATCATGCGGCAGCTTATGCTGCTAAGGTTGGAAACGCATCCTCCTTTTGTGCATCGAGTGTACATGGGTATTTATTATGGGCGATAATTACATACCGTAAGCTGAATCGATTGCTCGTTTATATCCTTATATAAAACATATTAAATATGAAACATATTTAACAGTGGTAGAGCCATGCATCAGCTTTTGTTGTTGCATGAATGGGCCGGCTCGACCGGGGAAGTACCACGACCTCACAGAATACCGACGAGAAGTAGAAGTCTAACAAACTTCTGCGTTTCGTCTGGTGAGTGCAGGTAACCGGTGGCCCACACACCCCCCTCCCCCAATTCTGGGGGGGGGGTACTTTTGGGGAGACAACGCATCTGCTATGCGTATGTATTGCGGATGTTCATGGGCGGCGGTAATCACTTACCATCACGTGAGCCACCTGCTCGTTTGCCTCCCTTTTCTATAAAAAAAAAGGTTGAGGACTAAGGAATACACGAGAGAGCCCTTTATCCGGAAACTCAATTTTAATGAATTAAAATTATCTTTATTAACTCCATGTCGGAATATTTAATGGAGTGATACACCTTTATTGTCTGTTATATATTAAATATCACTTTCTCTAAATAGGAAGCTAATTCCCTAATTACATAACACACGGATCAATAATTATTATGAAAACTTCACACAACTGCGTACACTGCAGTAGGCAGAGACCTAGATAATAAGTCAATTCATTAAATGTGATATTACATTAGTTATAAAAGTTAATTAAAGTAATATGACAGCGATCTCATAACTAATCATATTTAAAAACAGCATGTAAGCTAGGGCTGCTGGAATATCACCAGTATAATAGATACATAAATAGAGCACATTTTGTGCTGAAGTGTCGATTAAAATTAAACTGAGGAAAGTTATTAGCAAGTTATCTTTTTAAAAAGGCGTATGTCGTGCAGTTTTTTTTTTTCGGATCATTTATATATATTTTGACTTTTAGCCCTCACTTACATCAGCTTACCCGCTTGTACGGATGGATAGAACTTCTCAGTGAAAACAATAGTAATAGATGTTTTAATCAGTTTGTTTCCCTTGGGTTCTGTATTATAGTTGCAATTAGTAAGAGTCCAAGGCTTGATAAATCTTTTGCATATTTTTTACCTATTTTTGTAAGAGTTCAGCTTATTTAGATAGACATACGACATAGATATATACGTGATGGAGTGATCAGCAAGATCCCTTATACGAATCTTATAGAGCAATTTAGAATATTGATTGTGTTCCCACAAAATATGGGAAAAGTATTTTGTTTTATTCCGATGATGTTAAATGTTAATATTTCATTAAAAATTTCTTCAAGTTGATCTTTACATATGTTTATCGGTTGGTTAATTTATGTCTGACTATTATTGGTTTTTATACATATGTTATTATTTCTATAGTCTACTTTTTTCACATTCCGTTAATTTTTTCTGTGTATTTTAAAATAATTTTACAAACTTCTTTCACATTTTTATGTATTTAATCAACTTACATGGTAAAATTTAGTTTCATTTAAGCCTGGAATATTATGATATTTACGATAAATATCAGATTATTACGAATCATACGTAAAATAATAGTATACTGATCGACGTGACGACTTTCTCTGCTGTTTTCATAATTTTTTATGTCAAGTCATTTTAATTTTAGTCTCGACCGCCGAGTGGTTGGGTGTTCTGAATTTGGATTAATTAAAAAAAAAGACAAACTTTTTAAAAATGGTCATTATACTATAAATGAATGTATTAATGACAAAAACCCCTACCGCTCCATTGCTGTTTCTAATTCTATGATTTAAATTATAAAAAAAATTACAACAAAGGGGATGCTGCGGTGTTTCTTTCGCTATTTTTTCTTCTCCGTTATAGAAACATCCTTACTAAACGGTGGTAGATTAAAAAAGTGACAATCTATAAATTACATTTATCATTCTTACGTCGATAATCTCTCCGATCTCTCCACAACTTTCGCTTGGTCCGGCCATTGCAGCCTAGTTCGTTCGTGCCTGTATGTTGGAGATTTTAACGTATATTCATTACATAATTAGAATAATCACTACAATAGTTTGTTATTTACATTGTGTTTTAAAAATTTGCGCAGGGCAGAGTTACAACTTGCTTACGTAACCGATTTTTTGGCACATAGGTAAATAGAACTTAGAGACCATGAGAGAGTATAAGCTCCTTCAGAGATTGCATTTGCTATTGCATGAGCATAGAAAACAGTTTCGCAAACGTCGTCTCGTGGCCGTGTGCGATGGGAATGAGAGATACAGATACTTGACGGCTAAACTGTAAGGTGTTGAGAAGTTATATCCGCTTGCCCACCAAATTTGTTTGGTATCGCCGTAACAATAATACCATGCTCTCTCATCCCGTGGTACACCCACGTAACATGCGACTTAGGGAAAACACTTGAATAAGCAGTGGCTACCGACATATGGCGGAATAACAATCTTGAAAAATACCAAGGCCAAAATTCAGCGGACCCGTGACAAGCAGTAGGTATAAGATATGAAAGATATATATGAAAATGCTCACGTAAGCCTTAATATTTAATTTGCCGTAACCGCCATACATAATACAGTATACACCAAGTTCGAGCTTGGTTAGCAAATCGGATATTGCCTCACCTGACTCATTGCGCCCTAAAAAATCGGGCATTGAACCGACGGAACAAACGGGCAACGCTGCCCGTTGCCTAACCTAGTATTATATGTAATATCGAAATAATACCACAATCAAATACGAAAACCGAACCGAGTCGCGAAGCTTCACAAAATTTTAGAAAAATTACGGGCGAGCAATCGAATTATTTTCTCCTACTACATAACAGATTGCCAAAGTCGACAGAAACTCTTCTCAGTTACCTTGAAAATAATTAATAGAAAAATTATGTTCGGGCAACTGTTTCCCCATGCCAAACGTTACGACCACGTATTTTACGCGTAAATTATTTATTAACTTTCACAGCCCCAATTTTATTTAAAAGATATAATTAATTTGGGGCTGTGAAAGTTAGTAAAACTGAGTTTAGTATCAATAAGAGTCACTGTAAAGTAACTAAAGTAATTAATGTCGTTAATATAACTATATGTTTCTATCAAAATATATTTTAGTAATTTGAATTATTCTATAACTACAAGACCTTTAAAGTTAAATACATAATTATATAGAAATGCTTATAATTATTAATAAAATATAATACAATTATTATATTTTAATTATTACATAATTTTCAAAATTCAAGATAGTCTAGATTTTGAAATTCACTGGATCAGGGATCCAGTTCATCTCACATCAGCCAGGAGTTCACTACAGTTCACAGGCATCTCCCATACGGATCGCTTCGCTTGGAGAGCGAATTGGCCTCCGAAGTTAAGTACAAAGGCTTCGAATGCAGCATTTTTTTTTGTTTTGGATGTTTATATGTAGATATAATTCATCCATTCAGGTATATTTTTATGTTATCACTGTGAAGTTATCAGTTACCAATCTAAATTTCGGTCAGGAATTCATATTCCGTTATGAGATCTATATCGCGCCGTATCGATCATAGTTCTTTAAGTCCGTTAGTCGCCTCTTACGACATTTACGGTACCTGTGGGAGTCGTTAATTCTGAACCCATCAAACCACCATCAAAACATTTTTTTTAAATAAAATGTTTAAAACAAACACATTTTATTAAAAAAATTATTTGGATACCTTATATACCATAATTTTAACTATTTTAACTGAGTAAAATATGCGTTCTCTGTTATTCGTTTCATTTGTTGTCTGCATAAAAGGCTCTTTTGTAGAAATAAACTTTGTAAAGTGCATTCGTTCGAGAGCTCGAATCAACTCGCGTTTCACGTTATTATACATTTATGTCGTTTAAATAAATTTATTAGACTTTGGTTCTTAAAATATTTTAAATGTTGATGGGCTCTGCACTTCTAAATAAAATTTCAAATAAGCTTTGGTGAAAGGTTTGTTAACACAACAAGTAGGACACAATTGCTTAGACTACTACCGAAACAAGTATTAGGAAGAATAAAATAAAACGAACATCAATCATGCTTCAAGAGCTCAAAGTTGTACTCGTAGAGGAATGGAAAAATATTTCCTCATATAAGAAATTTGTTATATGATAAAAATGTTTTATCATATAAGAAATTTGGTGCACAGAATGCCAAACCGCATAACCGCAGTGATTAGAGCACGCGTGGATAAATCAGGGTACTAAAACGCTAGAAAATTTTAAAGTAATAAAAAAGTGTTATTTCTACTTTTATAAGTTGAGATAGGAGATAGGATTGAATATTAGAGTTTTATGTGTTAGAAATTTCGTTTTTATAACCAAAATACACACAATTTGTTATTTTAATTAAAGTAAAATTTAATTATCTATGAATCGTTGAGATAGCATTCTAAGCTTTTGAGATATTTGTATATCTATACTTAACCCTAGTTCATTATTCTCGAGTTTAGTGGATAGAGGTATGGTTCTCCCATTTCGACAAATTCTAGAACAACGTTAAGTAGACCGATGATATCGACTCGTGTACGGCCCTCGGAGATCAGCTTAGCAAGCGTGGCTGAAATTTTCCATCCAGTGAGGATTGTGGCCTGCAGTGAACATTTACAGTCCGTTAAGTCTTATAACTAAAACTAGCATTTAAAGCCTTTGAAGCCGACGTCCTCTAAAGTAGTGACATTGGAATCTCTTCATGAGTATAAAAAAATCTGACGAAATTTTCACTTTAACTTTGAGGCTGCGGTAGCTTTACATTAAATTTCTGTTTATGGTAACTATAAATATTATTAAATATATATGCTTGACAAAATCTCTTACTACTAGTTTAATACAATACCATTTTTAATAAAAGTGCTTTAGATTTCATTTGTATATTTAACTTTTTTTCGAAAAATTACTAAAACTTCTAATATGACATAAAACAAAGCAATTAACGCTTCTTATACATATATAATGTAATAATAGGTCGATTTACTCATAATCCTCACGATGAGGTTTTGTCGACATCCACTAGGGAGCGTCTAGAGAGCTTCTAATGGACACATCTCTCTTCAGTGGTTGTTCTGGTTCTTTTGTCGCTCAGCAGTTAAGTCTTATTATTCAACGCGTGAATGCGATCAGCTTCTCGGTATCATGCCAGGAGTAGTACTTCATTTACCTAAAAATCTAACAATTAAAAAATTTTTGAAGAGATTGGTGAATTACTTCTGAATTATTTCGAGTCACGTTTTAGTATATGGTATGGCCATCGCAATTAACTAACTTTAATACGATTTAGAAGCATATGCAGGAGCAAAATGGTCATTGGATTATGTTGTATAAACAACAAATTATCGATTTAAATGGATTCAAAATTATGTAAATTATGTATTAAGTCACGATAGCCGAGTGGTCGAAATTTCGTGTCAAGAGACCCGAGTTCTATCCCCAGGTGGCAGGCAGGTACCAATGGGTTTTTCAAAAAGTTATGTACGAATTACATCGTTGGCTTGGACATAAAAAAGGTGACGGGCTCACCACCCGTCCTGAAGTGGTGCGATAGCCTTAAGAATGAACAAAATGCATTCGGGAACCAGCGAAGTCATTTCGAAAAAATCGGACGTCATACAACGATGGAGTGAGTTTTATAGCGAAATGTAGGCGTGCCGTAATCGGTGCACTAGACCCGGACTTTGATGACGCTGAGGTCGTTAGTATGAAAGAGATTAAATGTGCAGTTCGAAGTTTGAAATATGGTAAGGCTGCGGGACTAGATAGAGTTACTGCTGAAATGATCAAGCAGTGTGGACCTCGTGTCTCGTATAAGACCGTCGTAACTTCGTTATTGAGTTAGAACTGAATGACATTACTCTGCTTAAATATTAACAACTGTTTTTAGATTTTATAGATTGATAACTGCTTTATTTGTTATTCACTTCATTTACTTTACTTCTATGAAAATAATTACTTCATCCCATTCATAATCAATCATCTAAAGGTTCACAATAGTCTATTTGAAATAAATCTAAATCTGCTTTAAAGTTTCTGCTGCCATAATCGTATTAAAATGGCTTAGTACCAATGTACCGCTGCAGCGTGCTAGGGACATGAACATGAACAATTTCTATTTAGGAAGAAAATGTGCCCAAAGGAATTGTAACATACAAATTATAAAGTTACATTCCGTCCACGCCACGAAAGTTTGTCAATTAAAGTTTGGAAATAAAAATTTTGTAAATTTCCTACGCTGCATGCTCGCAAATTGCCATCAAGTAATTTTATTTATGACTAATTGTTTACTGAATTATAAAAGTCTCGTCACCCAACTGCATCTTTGGGATTTCTTCTTTAGTCGCCTCTGACGATATCTAAAGAAAAAAGATAATGACATAATATAATAATAATAATAAACGATAATAAATATTCATTGGTACAAAAAAAATTACAATGTGCAGGTAGGTAAATGTCCACTGTCACCACCAGGTATTAGGTTTTAGGTTTACTGTGCTCTCCTTAAACAAATGCCTCATATAAAATACTTTTTATATTTCACAAACGTATCTTCTTCTTCTTCTTTATCATCCTATCAAGAGTCCACTGCAGAACATAGGCCTCCCCCAAAACATAGGAGGTAATAAAAAAGTATACAGACATGTTATTATATACTAATTTTTTAAGTTTTTATCTTCATTTTTGATGTAACTTAAACCTATTAACATAAGTTTTTTTGTACTCCGAGCAACAATATATACTAAAGGGCATCGAAAGTAGTTACATGTTACCAGTCTGCAGCATGTTGGTATCATGTCATGTAAGGTTTTACCTATCAGAACATTGGGCAACGCGGTGGTGGACGCCTAAAGCTAAAAATAAATAATGTGAGTGCACTAAATAGTAAGTACGAGATTTATTTCAATATAAATATTAGTAGAATAAATAAGTTGCAAAAGCTCTTGTTTTATGGAATTAGAAACAGCAAAAAATGTAGGTAAAGTGATTTTCTACATCATTCAAGGATTCAAGGAATCGAGCCCAGGGTAGGGATCCTAAGAACCACACCTTGAAAACCGGTACAGAAACTAAATTTTACACTTTTTATGTTACATCTTGTACGCCTTTGACATCGAGATGATGACTACAAAATCGTAATTTTTCGGAATATTACAGACAAATGCTTATGCGATTGACCCCGAGCAGGAGTTATCTAAGACGGGCTGCGCAGGTGGGCCGCGAATATTATAGTATGGGGTATTTAGGTCTCAGGTGTTCATGGCTGCAGATGCGATTGACCCCTTTTCAATGATAATAATAAAATAATCATTACATTCGTTTCAGGGCCATGCTTGGCCAAACACAAAGTTTTAATTTAACTCAAATAATATACGCCTCAATTTATCAATGAATTCTAGAACCATATAAGGCATTATAGATGATTAATATAAGTTACAATTATCTAAATCTTATTGTTAAGGCACAGAACACCCATCAAGTTACATTTAATTAGTCTAAATTTATATATTTTATTTTAAGAAAATTGTTTTTATTGTCTTATAATATTTTTGTTAAGAATACAACTAGTGCCACCAAAATGTCATTTAAATGTCCAGAATGCCCGTTTCTTTGAATCTCGGGAGCATCTGGGCAAATTATATTGAAATCACATAAGTTTTTAAGTAATTATTAGTAAATAATTTGAACACCAAAATTTACTTCGTTACTTTACTAAGTACAAGATAAAACCCATCGTTTTGGTTTCTAATTTTTATATAACTCTTTAATGATATAGGCTATGATAAAATATTAATGCACAATTCCACATTCAAAAATAAATGAAATAAATTACATGATCTCATGAGAACAGAAAACCAGCCTCTTTCCCGTATTTTTTATTGGAAGGTATAGGCTCTTTTTTCACGGTAGATTTAACTTGAGTAATTATGCACTACCACCACTAAATACGACACTAGCTAACATACACCAACATTGATAATTACACGACACGTGTTTCACCTTAAAACAAGGCGTTACCAAGCACGTAGATTCTACCATAAGCAACCGTACAGCCACAGAGCCTTGTGTGTCGAACATATATATCGAATATATATTCGACGACCTCCGTGGACGAGTGGCGCAAACAGCGGTTTTCAAGGTGTCTCCATCTCGAGGTTCGATTCCCGGTCGGGTCAATGTAGAAAACTCGTCTCGGGTATATGTGAAGTGCCTTTGTTGTTTCCGATTCTCCTACTACTTTACTACTTTAGCAACTTACATTAGGATCGTAGCAATGTATGTGATGTTCTCCCTATATATATGAATAAAATATAACTAAACCATTAAATCCTTTCGACCCACGTTTCACCGAAGTCATTTATTGTAGTTTAATGTTATACATTAGTTTTTTTTTTGTTATTGGCGCAAACATGAGTCTTTGAAGGTAGGTAGTCTTCCTTCAATGACTCATATTGTATCTCATATTGTACTGTATATGTGTATACTGTATATGTATCGTAAATACAAACGTCAGTCTGTTTATATAAATAAAGTATTGAAACAAAATATTATGCATATTACTTAGAGTTCAGTTATCTGAATTGAAAGCAGAAACCTCCTGCTCAGGAAAGTCCCAAACAATAAACAGTTGAAACTTCTGTAACAGAAGAAATAATTATCTCCACTTACGAATGAATTTCCAAGAGACACATTTCAAATGCACAGCTCAGCGTCTTTATTGCCATTCTTTATTACTTTAACTTCAGTGGCACCTCGCTGAGGACAGTCGCTTAACAAAGTACGAAATTACTTTAAAGATAAAGCGTTATTTTATCGCTTCAATATATATTTTATTTGCCTACTAAGTGATTGTTTTACTTACTATATAAATACAGGTACGTACAGTCATCGCCATGTTGTTACTGCGCAAGAATACACAACCTCCTTTCTTCCCGTGGGGTTTCGTAAGATATGACTAAGAGAAAACCTTAAGAAATATCATCGGTTAACAAAAGATGGTGGTATAACCATCTTGAATAATACCAAATATAAATTTAACAAACTTGTGACAGACAACATCGTCTAAGGTGCCTGGTGTTTGGTTCTCCGATCGCCAATCTGCTCCAACTCTCAACCGAGGCAATCATAGCAAAGTCACCCTTACGAGATGAGGCTTATTGGGTGCAGTGGACGTATAAAGGTTGTTATGTATGTGTGTATAATCGTTCATAAAATTGAGTACTTTTGATTTTTCTACTCTTCTACTTTTGATCTTTTTTGATTTTTCTTTATTAACCGTACGAAAAGTAGGGAGGAGTTTCTCATGCCAACCTTTATATAGTTTTTGTGTGTGACCACGTTTAACTTGTTCCAGAGATTTCAATTCTTCTTTTTTTATGATAGGGTTTATATACTTCGAAATTGGTAACATTTATTGAATTATTGTTTGCTCATCCTTTAATCTATACAAGGAAGTAAAATGTTAATGAGGTAGCTTCAAAAAAAAGCACCCTACCATCTTCTCTATTGAAATTGGGATGTTTTTTTAATTTCAATCTTTTTCATCTCCGGATGAGCCTCACGGGTCATCCTGAGTAAGAATTAGTATTCTTTTACTAGGATATGTGCCTTGTCAAATCTGATGTAATGACCAGGCCATCTAGTATAGGATCACCGGCTAGATAATTTTTGACGCTAGTTTTGACTAAACTTTTAGTTTGCTCTACCTAAGAGAGGCCATATTCACAGTCTGGATTGTACACACCCGCATCTTGCAAAGGGTTATACTTAATAGATAGTCAGAACTGTCCAATTTTTCTCGGAGGCATGTAAAAAGTTTTAATGGAATTTCTCATTTATGGCAATACAGCAGCACATGCTCAACCGTGGCCGGCTTCACTCGGTCCCTGCGATGTAGATGCAGGACCGAAGCTTGATTAGACTTTTTTTTAATAATAATACATACATAGATAGGGAAGAAACCACATACATTTTTGCTCTGATCCTAAAGTAAGTAGCTATTGCACTCCAGACCAGATCCGAAAAAATATTAATGGTTGTCAATATTGTCCTGCCTAGGAATCGAATTGAAGACCTCAGAGATGACACCATGAAAACCATTAGTGTCAATCTGTAGATCTTCACCCACAAACTGGAAGACAGCACGTGATTGAATTGTTTCTCCCACCAGTGTTTATTTAAATGTGAACTTTATATTCTTTTCTCCAAAGTAAATTTAAGTAAATATTGATATTTCATTAAAAACAGAATTTATTTTTTAACAGTTCGTTGTCAGAGTCAGTTCGTATAACAGACATGCAGTCCGCATCTACAGACGTAGAGATACAACCTCGTGGGCTTTTTTGTAAGTAGGTTAAAATGTAATAAAATATTTTATTTATCTAACGTAATGTAATGAACGAGCGTAAGCGTAACTAACATTGGTAAATTTTTGATATCTTAGATAACACTTTGAAATTTTCATAAGGATTTCTAAGTTATCTTTTTTCGAAAATAAAATTTAACCCAGTAGTTCTTAAAACAAAATTAAGAGTATTGATTATCTATAAATATAAATCAAATTGGAGTATCTGTTTGTAATATTGAAATAACCGTTTTTTACTACATCAATATGAATATTCCGTACATACAAAATAACCTTTTCCTATTTTTGTCTGTCTGTCTGCTGTCTGTTTGTTCCGGCTAATCTCTGAAACGGCTAGATCGATTTTAATGGAACTTTCACTGCCAGATAGCTGATATTATAAGGAGTAACAAAGGCTACTTTTATTTTAGAAAAATAATTATGGTTCCCATTAAGAGTTAATCGGCGGGCAGAGCCGCGGGGGGCATCTAATTTATAAATAAAATTTACACAGCAATCAAAGAATAGGTTACATACAGTTTAAGATTTCGTTGAAGTTTTTACCTCTATTGATTAAATATCATGTATTCTCATTTCCAGATAAACCTGAGAAATAACTACTCGACTCGGTCAGTCTGTTACCAAGAATTTCAAAAATTTGCCTGGAACTCTCAACTTGGATATAAACAAACATGATACCGTCAAGAGTTGCTTTAGGCGAAAGCTTTTGTTCTACGGTAGTAAACTTACAGAATATCACACCAACGTAACGTAAATATTATATTCTCTTTGTCGAGTATAAGCACGGTAAATAAAGCTGTAAAATATTTTATATGATATGTTACAGATGTAGATCGAATGGCAAATAAAACACTTGAAAACTTATAGAAACACTTAACCACGTACAGTTCTTACAAAATGATAATGCCCCTACTACACACATTTGGCGCTGTTTTATACAGCCTATTTTGATACTCACAAATCGAAATAGTCATAATAACAACTGATATAATTCTATCATTGATTTATTACCATTATGTTTACAATATCCTTATTTATATATAAATAATACTTATTTACCTAAACTACATTATATTCTCATAACTGACTCGATATTACTATGTACGTTGAATGTTAATGAATAAACGTGGTGGTGGCGGTAGTATTTAACAGATATAATTGTTAATAATACGCATGGACTACCCATTAAACATTATGGAGATCACCACATGAACCTATTTTCCAATAAGCGCAGTGCCGTACTAAAATACATCGGGAAAAAATTTTATCCAAATAAACCACTTTAATTTTACTATGGAATACCACGCAGCACGGTAAAAATGTAAAATAAATACGTAACTATTAATTGTATCAACATGGTTATTTAAGGCTCAAGTTCTCCTAAAACTGTAAAAATTATATATATTTCATGCCAAATCATCATATTCTATATTATAAAAAAATATAAAATCAAAAAGAGATATTTTAAAATCCACTGACAACTATCGCGTCAGGTTCCCATACCGCCAGGACCTTGACGTTGCCGCCTTTACTAGCGACTCTGAACCGGAGCAATGAGTCGATATTTAGTAAAATTTAACAGATGTCATCAGCGCTCCTAAGAGGCGCAAGAAAGAGACTTAAAAACGATATTGCGCTATCGACGAAGGCAGGGCACCTGTTAAGGGCACCGCCATTGGGAGACCTCCGCATCTCGTCTTTATTATTTTTTTATATTTTTTAAATCTCTCGTATAATAACAAAAATCTCAGCACATTTACATGCTATACATAGAAAAGGCTAAAATTTGCCACTTTAATTTTACTATGGAATACCACGCAGCACGGTAAAAATGTAAAATAAATACGTAACTATTAATTGTATCAACATGGTTATTTAAGGCTCAAGTTCTCCTAAAACTGTAAAAATTATATATATTTCATGCCAAATCATCATATTCTATATTATAAAAAAATATAAAATCAAAAAGAGATATTTTAAAATCCACTGACAACTATCGCGTCAGGTTCCCATACCGCCAGGACCTTGACGTTGCCGCCTTTACTAGCGACTCTGAACCGGAGCAATGAGTCGATATTTAGTAAAATTTAACAGATGTCATCAGCGCTCCTAAGAGGCGCAAGAAAGAGACTTAAAAACGATATTGCGCTATCGACGAAGGCAGGGCACCTGTTAAGGGCACCGCCATTGGGAGACCTCCGCATCTCGTCTTTATTATTTTTTATATTTTTTAAATCTCTCGTATAATAACAAAAATCTCAGCACATTTACATGCTATACATAGAAAAGGCTAAAATTTGCCACTTTAATTTATTATTTTCTTCACACACATTTCGGTATATTCCAGTACTCTGACTCTATTCTTCAAAGAGGGTACTTAGCCTCATGACGTAAAATATATTCCGATCCAATATCATGTGTTAGAGCGAAGCCATATAGGCTTTAATATTACATACTATTGTTAGATGCCTGTACATATTGCATAATTTTTAGTAATTATTTTGCTCATAAAAATGTTTTCTTACTAAATATTTTGTCACGTCGCTGACAGAATTTCTTTTGAAAAATTCCTCCTCCATTTATGAAGTCGTTTAAAATTAATGTACGATTTAACTCCAATGAGTCAATTATCTAACTCCTCATGTTGCACGGGCTTCTTTTACAATTCTTTTACATCAAATGCAGTAAGACTATGTACAGTACGTACAGTAAGAACATGTAACCCGGAAATATTAAAGAAACAAAATCTATGAGATTATTACTTAACGAAGCAGTAGTAATTTATTTTGGTGCATGATGTATAAAATTTCATCAATAAATTTACAAACAAATAGTCAGAAACTGTTATCACATTCTTAAATATATATAATACATAAATATCAAATTTACTATGTATGTATTTATTGTGGGTATTTGTATATATGTATAAAGTACTATTGTATGCCTGTATGTATTGATATAAAGGTTTTGTATGTGTATTATATTTATTATCATTGTATTTTAATTTTGCTTTGTTTTCTTTAAACTTTTATTTTTTAATTATGAATTTTACATCCATCATGTGTACATTTTTTTATAATGTGTACAAATAAAATTAAAATAAATAAATAAATATATTAACATGTGTTAATAAAATCGACCACATATCATATGTAATTGTGGCACGTATTTCATAAATATTTATATATTTGTGTGCCATAGTATTATACGTCGTAATACGATTCATCACCTTCATAAATCGGCATCAAACAGTACCTCTTTATTTTGTTTAGACATAATATATTACTGAGTACAAAGTTTTGCAAAATATTACCTCGTAAGCGAAAGTGAAAACATTATCCATAGATATTAGGTAAGTGGAGCAATTATTGTTATCTACCCTAGTTAATTATAATGAAAAGCGGGAATGTCAGCCGCATACTAATACAACATCGCTTAAACTAATAGCTAGCTTGTGTAATAATATAAATTCTTAACTGCTTACTTTATTTAAACAGTCACGATAGCCGAGTGGTTAGGTGATCGGAATTCGATTCAAGAGACACGAAACTACAACAAAACTGCAACGCCTGACTTGGAGTGGTTTACGACAAAAGTTAAAGGCAGGTCCCGAAACTGCGATGGTGTTTCGCAGTCTGCATCCTAAATAATAGGCAATTGACGCTATCGTACTCTATCCTGGCTAAAGCACCCAGAAGTGAAATAAATTAGTCTTAAGTAAATTTATGTGTGAATAAAATGTTTACGACTATGACTTGCCCCGGGAATCAAACGGAGGACCTCAGAGCTGGCGGCACTATGAAAACTGGTATGTATACCCACGGTTTGATCTCGAGTCCCCTAAATTGTATCCCTATCACCTAACCCCAGGTCTATCGTTGCTCAATGAACAGATATAACAATTGACAATTGACAACAGCTATCGATAATAGGAAAATGGTTACTATCAAATTAATAATAACATTAAAAAGGAAGATAAACTTGCCGTGTGTTTGCGGCGTAAAAATTTTCCACCTCCCTTTTTCGCTCCCTTTGTCGTAAAAGGCGACTAAAGGAAAAACCTTAAAAATAACTATAGGCTACCGATAGATGTCGGGACAACCATCCCAATTAATACCAGAACATAATCTAGTAGACCTGTGACGGGACAGTGACTAAGGTGGAATATGCCTGGTACTGCAATATCTAACCCAAGCGAGGCGTGATTAATTTGCGATATTTTTTTAAATGAAAAACCTTTCCTTACTAGAGAAGCCTTTCTCCTGTCCGTTATGATGATGATGATGAGATTAATTTATTAATAATAAAGGAACACACACCAGTCGTATTTTTTAACAGAGAGTACACTTCGATGCTGGTAACAGGACACACGGGAACGTCTCTAAATCAGCTACGCCTGTATTCCTTAGAGTATAAAAAATAATATACTCGAAGATGCTGAATAGGCTACTTCATTTGCATGTAGAGTGGATCTAGAACGATTATCGATGTAATTCCAAAACGAAATATCTTAAATACTGTAATTTTGTACATTTACTGAATTTTTTAAAGTTTTTATTTATTTAGAGTTTATAATTATAATATATCACTAAGATTTTAGCTTGGTAAAGGTTGACATCTTTCCCAATAAAGGGGTAGCCAGAGGACTAAAGAATTTAAACTGAAGGGAAAGTGTTCTGTTTAAACTACATTACGGGAAGTATATTTTGCCACTAAAGTTACTTACTTTAGTGACGAAATATTCTTTTATTCAGTACTAACAAGCACAAATCAATGGCTAGACGCACACCCTACTTGCGTCAACATAAAAGAGAAATGACAATGTAACTATAAAAACGAACGTACAATTATTCTTGAATACGTTGACGAATAGCATACGCTGTGTGCACGGGAATGGAAATGATAACACTAGTCGTCTGTATATACTTACTGTTGCGCTGTTTTCACCAATTTATTTTATTATTTGTATATTTTGAATGGCCTAATACCCTAGAATTAATTTTCATTTATAAGCACGAGATATGATAAAATAATGGGGCGTAAAATAAAACTATGTTGGTTATTTTGCACGCATACACACTCACACACACACACTATTAAATAAATGTATCGTGCATGCTTTCAGTATAATAAAGAAATGCGTTAATTTACCTTCAGTAATCTATATTCTTTATAATTGTTCGCAAGGAGTAAACTCCAGTCGTACGTCGGAGCAGACACACACTTTTTATTTAACTAGTTATTTTATTACAATTTGATTGAAGCGAAAGAGGCATACACCGTGATACTTGTTAATCTGTTCTCACGGGCTACCCCATCGTGCATGAAAGTATTATTTTTATATTTTTTTTTTTACATTTTTATAGGTTGGCTGATCGGAATTCGATCAAGATCCCCAGGTAGGGTAGGCTAGTACCAACGGGTTCCAAAAAACTTATATACGCTTAAATATAAAGAAGAAAAGGCTCGAATATAAAGACGGCGATGGGCTCACAACCTATTACATTGTCCCAAAACATGCCTTTTGTGGAAGGTGAAAAGGTCTTGTAACAGCTTAAAATTAATTATACGCGAGAAAATTTTTGATCCATGATTTACAGCAACTTTCTTTGTGCTCTTATAGAAATAAAGCTATAATAGAATTTCGCATTTACTAATGACACTTAATAATGAAGCTCCATTTCGCTTTACTATTTACAATCGGTTTTAGGAGTATACGCTTGGACACAGTAATCTCATAGATGATTTGCGTGATGAATGTCCTTCAAAAGCGACAGCTGAAGAACTTTAATGCTGTGCGACACATGATAGAGGAAGATAAGATACTGTCCTACCAGCAAATGCGGGCAAGCTTAGGTATTGTTAAGTTCGGCGTTAAGAAGGTTTGCAACGGATTGATTTCCCATACTGTGACCGTAAACCAGAAATACCTTGCTACGGACTGGTATCACGAAATGTTAGACTCGCATAACGGAGGGAACTCGATTGCTGTATTTCGACATCGTTACAGGTGATGAAAACCGAATATATTGTTCGAACCCGAAACCAAAAGAAGTCAATTGTAGGACATAGGCCTCTCCCATGAGGGATAGTTTGCCAAGATCTCGAAGCTAAGCAAGAGTATAGGCGATCGCAGTGCCAGACACCATCTCACCTACGACTCTGTGCCCCGTCATCGGTCTATTACGTTTTTCTCTGCCATGTGTCAGTAGACAAAGACATGTTGAAGTATTTTCCTTCATTCGCGTTTTACGTCATTCACCGGAAGAAACCGGGTGAGATATTTTGGTGCCGCTACCACACAGCTACCCTTCTTTCAATCCTATGTAATTATTTCGAATTATGCAACTAATACATCTGAAATGTTTAACAAAACAGTAATGACAAAGTGATCTCAATTGAATGTTCTACGTTTCAGTTCACGAATCCAGTTCAAAGCGTCGATTGCTGTTTGTTTAATTAAGTCACCACCAATTCGGAACATTAATTGACTTTGTACCGATGTCCGTCGATGCCGCTTTTATCTAATTTACATTTACTAGAATTATTTTTCGTTAAATATTGCACACTTTACTTAACTAGTTATTTTTATTACAATTTGATTGAAGCGAAAGAGGCATACACCGTGATACTTGTTAATCTGTTCTCACGGGCTACCCCATCGTGCATGAAAGTATTATTTTTATATTTTTTTTTTACATTTTATAGGTTGGCTGATCGGAATTCGATCAAGATCCCCAGGTAGGGTAGGCTAGTACCAACGGGTTCCAAAAACTTATATACGCTTAAATATAAAGAAGAAAAGGCTCGAATATAAAGACGGCGATGGGCTCACAACCTATTACATTGTCCCAAAACATGCCTTTTGTGGAAGGTGAAAAGGTCTTGTAACAGCTTAAAATTAATTATACGCGAGAAAATTTTTGGTCCATGATTTACAGCAACTTTCTTTGTGCTCTTATAGAAATAAAGCTATAATAGAATTTCGCATTTACTAATGACACTTAATAATGAAGCTCCATTTCGCTTTACTATTTACAATCGGTTTTAGGAGTATACGCTTGGACACAGTAATCTCATAGATGATTTGCGTGATGAATGTCCTTCAAAAGCGACAGCTGAAGAACTTTAATGCTGTGCGACACATGATAGAGGAAGATAAGATACTGTCCTACCAGCAAATGCGGGCAAGCTTAGGTATTGTTAAGTTCGGCGTTAAGAAGGTTTGCAACGGATTGATTTCCCATACTGTGACCGTAAACCAGAAATACCTTGCTACGGACTGGTATCACGAAATGTTAGACTCGCATAACGGAGGGAACTCGATTGCTGTATTTCGACATCGTTACAGGTGATGAAAACCGAATATATTGTTCGAACCCGAAACCAAAAGAAGTCAATTGTAGGACATAGGCCTCTCCCATGAGGGATAGTTTGCCAAGATCTCGAAGCTAAGCAAGAGTACAGGCGATCGCAGTGCCAGACACCATCTCACCTACGACTCTGTGCCCCGTCATCGGTCTATTACGTTTTTCTCTGCCATGTGTCAGTAGACAAAGACATGTTGAAGTATTTTCCTTCATTCGCGTTTTACGTCATTCACCGGAAGAAACCGGGTGAGATATTTTGGTGCCGCTACCACACAGCTACCCTTCTTTCAATCCTATGTAATTATTTCGAATTATGCAACTAATACATCTGAAATGTTTAACAAAACAGTAATGACAAAGTGATTTCAATTGAATGTTCTACGTTTCAGTTCACGAATCCAGTTCAAAGCGTCGATTGCTGTTTGTTTAATTAAGTCACCACCAATTCGGAACATTAATTGACTTTGTACCGATGTCCGTCGATGCCGCTTTTATCTAATTTACATTTACTAGGAATTATTTTTCGTTAAACATTAGTAATAACTTTACTTAAATAAATAGCTATTACTCTTAGCTTTTGCACATTTCGACTAAACTCAGGTTCTTTCGATACTCGGGAAAAGTAAATGCTATATCTACGAGTATTATATTTCATGTGCGGTATACAACTTAACGGCTGTTTAGTCTAGTTTAGTCGATAACATAGTTTTTAGCACAAATGTAAAGTTTAATATTCAACTAAAAAAAATAATTTGCATATCCTATATGTTACACACATCATATTATAGTATATTGTCAAGTTAGTAATTGTTATATTAATTATGTGTTAAGTTAGTCATTATTGTAATTATGATATTTAACAAATAATGATAAATAATTTTGTTGCGGACAACGCTTCACTATGTAAATAAAACAAAAAGAAAAGTAAGATAAATCATTTCAAGTCAGGGGCAATAAACAGGACTATTGAAATTAGATCATGAAATCCAAGCGATGTGCATTAATAGCTGTAGCTTCAGCCTATACGAGTATATTCACGTAAACCAAAGGCATAAGGTAAAACTATAAATACAGAGCATGTGAAAAGACTTTAACATAAAATATAAGTAATCACAAATATTTTTCCAGCCTATATTCTTTATAATTGTTCGCAAGGAGTAAACTCCAGTCGTACGTCGGAGCAGACACACACTTTTTATTTAACTAGTTATTTTATTACAATTTGATTGAAGCGAAAGAGGCATACACCGTGATACTTGTTAATCTGTTCTCACGGGCTACCCCATCGTGCATGAAAGTATTATTTTTATATTTTTTTTTTTACATTTTTATAGGTTGGCTGATCGGAATTCGATCAAGATCCCCAGGTAGGGTAGGCTAGTACCAACGGGTTCCAAAAAACTTATATACGCTTAAATATAAAGAAGAAAAGGCTCGAATATAAAGACGGCGATGGGCTCACAACCTATTACATTGTCCCAAAACATGCCTTTTGTGGAAGGTGAAAAGGTCTTGTAACAGCTTAAAATTAATTATACGCGAGAAAATTTTTGATCCATGATTTACAGCAACTTTCTTTGTGCTCTTATAGAAATAAAGCTATAATAGAATTTCGCATTTACTAATGACACTTAATAATGAAGCTCCATTTCGCTTTACTATTTACAATCGGTTTTAGGAGTATACGCTTGGACACAGTAATCTCATAGATGATTTGCGTGATGAATGTCCTTCAAAAGCGACAGCTGAAGAACTTTAATGCTGTGCGACACATGATAGACGAAGATAAGATACTGTCCTACCAGCAAATGCGGGCAAGCTTAGGTATTGTTAAGTTCGGCGTTAAGAAGGTTTGCAACGGATTGATTTCCCATACTGTGACCGTAAACCAGAAATACCTTGCTACGGACTGGTATCACGAAATGTTAGACTCGCATAACGGAGGGAACTCGATTGCTGTATTTCGACATCGTTACAGGTGATGAAAACCGAATATATTGTTCGAACCCGAAACCAAAAGAAGTCAATTGTAGGACATAGGCCTCTCTCCCATGAGGGATAGTTTGCCAAGATCTCGAAGCTAAGCAAGAGTACAGGCGATCGCAGTGCCAGACACCATCTCACCTACGACTCTGTGCCCCGTCATCGGTCTATTACGTTTTTCTCTGCCATGTGTCAGTAGACAAAGACATGTTGAAGTATTTTCCTTCATTCGCGTTTTACGTCATTCACCGGAAGAAACCGGGTGAGATATTTTGGTGCCGCTACCACACAGCTACCCTTCTTTCAATCCTATGTAATTATTTCGAATTATGCAACTAATACATCTGAAATGTTTAACAAAACAGTAATGACAAAGTGATCTCAATTGAATGTTCTACGTTTCAGTTCACGAATCCAGTTCAAAGCGTCGATTGCTGTTTGTTTAATTAAGTCACCACCAATTCGGAACATTAATTGACTTTGTACCGATGTCCGTCGATGCCGCTTTTATCTAATTTACATTTACTAGGAATTATTTTTCGTTAAACATTAGTAATAACTTTACTTAAATAAATAGCTATTACTCTTAGCTTTTGCACATTTCGACTAAACTCAGGTTCTTTCGATACTCGGGAAAAGTAAATGCTATATCTACGAGTATTATATTTCATGTGCGGTATACAACTTAACGGCTGTTTAGTCTAGTTTAGTCGATAACATAGTTTTTAGCACAAATGTAAAGTTTAATATTCAACTAAAAAAAATAATTTGCATATCCTATATGTTACACACATCATATTATAGTATATTGTCAAGTTAGTAATTGTTATATTAATTATGTGTTAAGTTAGTCATTATTGTAATTATGATATTTAACAAATAATGATAAATAATTTTTATTTAACTAGTTATTTTATTACAATTTGATTGAAGCGAAAGAGGCATACACCGTGATACTTGTTAATCTGTTCTCACGGGCTACCCCATCGTGCATGAAAGTATTATTTTTATATATTTTTTTTACATTTTTATAGGTTGGCTGATCGGAATTCGATCAAGATCCCCAGGTAGGGTAGGCTAGTACCAACGGGTTCCAAAAACTTATATACGCTTAAATATAAAGAAGAAAAGGCTCGAATATAAAGACGGCGATGGCTCACAACCTATTACATTGTCCCAAAACATGCCTTTTGTGGAAGGTGAAAAGGTCTTGTAACAGCTTAAAATTAATTATACGCGAGAAAATTTTTGATCCATGATTTACAGCAACTTTCTTTGTGCTCTTATAGAAATAAAGCTATAATAGAATTTCGCATTTACTAATGACACTTAATAATGAAGCTCCATTTCGCTTTACTATTTACAATCGGTTTTAGGAGTATACGCTTGGACACAGTAATCTCATAGATGATTTGCGTGATGAATGTCCTTCAAAAGCGACAGCTGAAGAACTTTAATGCTGTGCGACACATGATAGAGGAAGATAAGATACTGTCCTACCAGCAAATGCGGGCAAGCTTAGGTATTGTTAAGTTCGGCGTTAAGAAGGTTTGCAACGGATTGATTTCCCATACTGTGACCGTAAACCAGAAATACCTTGCTACGGACTGGTATCACGAAATGTTAGACTCGCATAACGGAGGGAACTCGATTGCTGTATTTCGACATCGTTACAGGTGATGAAAACCGAATATATTGTTCGAACCCGAAACCAAAAGAAGTCAATTGTAGGACATAGGCCTCTCCCATGAGGGATAGTTTGCCAAGATCTCGAAGCTAAGCAAGAGTATAGGCGATCGCAGTGCCAGACACCATCTCACCTACGACTCTGTGCCCCGTCATCGGTCTATTACGTTTTTCTCTGCCATGTGTCAGTAGACAAAGACATGTTGAAGTATTTTCCTTCATTCGCGTTTTACGTCATTCACCGGAAGAAACCGGGTGAGATATTTTGGTGCCGCTACCACACAGCTACCCTTCTTTCAATCCTATGTAATTATTTCGAATTATGCAACTAATACATCTGAAATGTTTAACAAAACAGTAATGACAAAGTGATCTCAATTGAATGTTCTACGTTTCAGTTCACGAATCCAGTTCAAAGCGTCGATTGCTGTTTGTTTAATTAAGTCACCACCAATTCGGAACATTAATTGACTTTGTACCGATGTCCGTCGATGCCGCTTTTATCTAATTTACATTTACTAGGAATTATTTTTCGTTAAACATTAGTAATAACTTTACTTAAATAAATAGCTATTACTCTTAGCTTTTGCACATTTCGACTAAACTCAGGTTCTTTCGATACTCGGGAAAAGTAAATGCTATATCTACGAGTATTATATTTCATGTGCGGTATACAACTTAACGGCTGTTTAGTCTAGTTTAGTCGATAACATAGTTTTTAGCACAAATGTAAAGTTTAATATTCAACTAAAAAAAATAATTTGCATATCCTATATGTTACACACATCATATTATAGTATATTGTCAAGTTAGTAATTGTTATATTAATTATGTGTTAAGTTAGTCATTATTGTAATTATGATATTTAACAAATAATGATAAATAATTTTGTTGCGGACAACGCTTCACTATGTAAATAAAACAAAAAGAAAAGTAAGATAAATCATTTCAAGTCAGGGGCAATAAACAGGACTATTGAAATTAGATCATGAAATCCAAGCGATGTGCATTAATAGCTGTAGCTTCAGCCTATACGAGTATATTCACGTAAACCAAAGGCATAAGGTAAAACTATAAATACAGAGCATGTGAAAAGACTTTAACATAAAATATAAGTAATCACAAATATTTTTCCAGCCTATATTCACTATATACACATATTAGGCAGCAGTCATAAAATATCGCATTAAATAAAAATTCATGAGTCTGAATTCCAATAAACCTGTCAAGTCGTATTACTTATTTATTAGCACTAGTGATGATTACCGAATGTGACGCTGTTTCTCATTTTATCACTGTTCACGGTGGACCACATTTTTTTGTTAATGCGAGACATAAATCATGGAACCGGATGAAGATTTATTAAATTTAGACCGACTGTGACCGCTGACCTGTTCGCGTAGCAGCATTGAATTTATAGAGGTGCACCATCTATATATTCAATGCTGCTACGCCCTGTTTATTTTAAAGATTCTCTATTAAAAGAAAAAAGTAATACTAGATAATTGCAAAAACTACTTACAACAGTAAGACATAAAGTACGCTAAAGCTTCAATAACTTTATCATATAGTTAAAAATGGCTAAACTCACGTTACAATAATTGGTGTAGGTATCGACTAGTTTCGGACCTATGGGTGGTCCTTCATCAGGGTGTGTGGAATGAGTTCCCAAGAGTGTCGAAGGAGGCAATTACGAGAAAACCTTTAAATTTAAATGGCTTTTAGCCAATTACATTAAAGAAACAAATTCGGGATAATCATTTTAAAATATTCAATACAAAAAAGACATGCGAAATACCATTCATTGGCTGCTGACACACGGCGAAGAATACCAGGCCAAAAATCAGCAGAAATGTGCCGGGCAGCAGCGTTTAACGTGGCAATGTCGCCAATACATATGTAATTACTTGCCCTGGCTAACTAACTACACGCATAAATTACTCCGTATTTAAATGAAGCCAATGTTCTCACCATGGACAATCGTAGGTCATTGCACTTTGCTACATTATTATTTGGTATTATTAAAGATAAAAGACCTCCATACTTGTATGCTAAGCTGTACTGGATGAGCGAGCAAAACGATCAATACTCTACGAGAGCATCTGCCAATAAATTAGTTTTTCCTCTTCACTGCATTCCGGGGTAGCTTTAGGTACAGTGCAACTAAGTGCTGGAATAATTTGCCCTCCATTTAGAAATCTGATTTCACAAAAATATTATAGAGTAAAGTATAAGTCTTGGCTTTTAAATATTCAAAAGAGAAGTTAACTATCGCTATTGTGGTAATTCATTTTGATTATGAGGCTTAATATTAAGTAGCAAATCTTTAATTTTATAATGCTTTGTCCCGTTGTATGATAATATTGCAAGCCATGTGCAACATAATACCTTTACTTTAGCTCCAATTTTGCTTTCCCAACAAAATTCTCAAACTGATAATGGTATAATGAATAGTGAATGTGTACGTCTGCTTACCTTCGTAACATTAGCTGCTTATATTTGCTGTGTAATAATGTGTCCTTCTTAAGTTTCGTACATAATATTTTTTTTTTGTTTATGTTGTGTCATTATTTTTGTCACAATTATTTTAATGTTCACTATTAATATTTTAATGTTCGGGTACCTCCTGTCCAATTCTGTTTGACGGGCTGCGCTGAAAATCAGTGTTGTGTGCACCCGCAACTTATACTGAGCGCAGACCCTTTTGTTGCTGTACTGGAACGTCGCTAATGTAATATTCTTTGTTAAAAATTATTTTTTTCCTTAATTTTATTATTTTTAATTTGTATGTTTTTTTTAGTGAAGGCACTTTTATTTTATTGTTTCCCTTTTTTTTATTTGATTTTTTTTCTTTTTCAAACCTGTAATCTATGTAATTATTATATTTCATTTACAGATAACAAAATTACGTCTGCCATAATCATATTACTCATAATCAATGTACCATAGAGCGCGCAATGTTCCATAGATAGAGGACTAGACAATTAAGTCATGTCGATCCACCAAAAACATTTTTTTGGCAACGTGACAGACTGAAGAGTCCGTCGCCGTCTTTATGTCAAAGTCGACAATAAAAATCGTACGCAAGTTTTTTGAAAAAAAAAAATAAACCCCTTTGACTCGAATCCCGATCACCCAACCGTATATATTTAACTTATTTTAATACGAGTTTATTTATTAATAATATATATATATATATATATATATATATATATATATATATATATATATATATATATATATATATATATATATATATATATATATATATATATATATATATATATATATATATATATATATATATATATATATATATATATATATATATATATATATATATATATATATATATATATATATATATATATATAAACATATAAAATAATTTGTTAATAAACAGTTGGTACTTTACTGACAGTAACAGTTTAATGTAAGGATCAAATAAAAGCCTACCCCTCCTCCTTCCTCCCATTTCCACATCCACATTTCAGTAGAAGCCTGATGTCCCGCAGTGGACTTTTACAGGACATTTCACAGAAGTTGTTAACTGAAATGGAAATTTCCTATATTACTCTTTAAAATACTCTTGTAAAAATCTACTACAGGATCATACTTTTCTGTAAACCATAATTTCCACGAACGGACATACTTTGCACCTTGGTTTCTACGGCCCGTCATCTATCTGTCGAATTTTGGTCATGTATTTTCAAAGTGGTTATTTGTTGCTAGCATATATATTGCTAGCAATAACATTTTTAAAGCTTTTCCCTTACCACGGTGCGGTATTAAGTTTATATATAATTCAGATAAAATCATGTTCCTTCAGAAGTTTCCAACATTATATGTACTTAATGTACTCTAACATGGAATGAGAACAGTTTTCACGCTTTCGGCGGTTCTGTAGGAAGGAAGCTGTGTTCTCTACCGTGAAAGTGGTAAAAGGTGACCTAGTTTTATCTTTTATATACGTTTAAGACAAAGCTTGAAAATTAATTACTATGGTTACTTATGTTGTATATGAATATTTTATTAAAAAAAAAGTCACGATAGCCGAGTTGTTGGGTGGTCGGAATTTCGAGTCGAGAGACCCGAGTTCGATCCCCAGGTGGCAGTACCAATGAGTTTTTCAAAAACTTATGTACGAATTTCATCGTTGGCTTGGACATAAAAGGCGGCGACGGGCTCACCACCTGTCACGTTGTCGCGAAAATATCTTCGGTGGAAGGTGGGTCAAAGGGACTTAATTGTCTAGACTTGACCTCTGTCTACCCCTGTATTGGGAATTGCGTGACGATATTTATTATTATTTATTATTTATAAAAAAAAAATAACAAAAAAATTCCATAGAAAAGGTCCAGCATGGTTACAATCTTTAAAATTCAATAAAAATGTATGCAGTTTACATGTGGTTGAGGTTTTTAATCCATTCAGCAGTATTATATGACGAGTGCTATTCATAAAAACGTAATTCCCTAACAAAAGAAGTGTAATACTCAATATGCTTACAAATTTTAAGCAAGTTTCTTGGTTTTCTAGGGATTCTATCATTAGATCCTGACGTGGTGATATTGGAAGCAAACTGAAAATATCCTATAAAACTTTCAAAAAATCTTCACGCAATTCCCAACGGAACCTCCTTCTTTTTTTAAGTCGGTTAAAAGAAATATTTTTCACAAATTGGATTCGATTTAAACTCCAAAATTTAGTCAGGAATATCAAATTGTCACTTGCAAAAGGGATAATAGATGGCACCTATGCCAATAAACAAGGCACAAGTAATAAAAGAGAATACAGATTTTAAATTTCAACTGACGCGAATGGCTCGTAGGTAAGAGCATCGTCAGTCGAATCCCGCCCGTGTCAGTTGAAATTTTAACTTTTTCCCTTTAATTTAATCACATAAAAGTTCAGCATAAAATGCTTTAAAAATCAATAAAAATGCATAATTAATGTACATAAATAAATTTAGTAAATAATTGATAAAAATTACTACGTATTCCTTACCCTGTACTTTTACATAAGAATCCGTATTCTTCGACCCATCGGACGTGACTGTGGTGAACCTGTCGCCGATTTAGTATCCAAGTCAACAAGTCGATGTAGATAAGTTATGGTAAGTATATAGATAAGTTTCGGATATACTAATGTAACTCAACGGTACGAGCTTCTCCACAGGGAGTGGAACTCTGACATGAGTTCTTCTGACATGAATTCCAATCACCAAACAACTCGGCTATCGTAGTTAGTTTCAAGACTACTCTCGACTTAAAATAGAAATGATCGATACATCGACAATGTTATAAAAATATTAGATGTGTTTTTCTCAAAGAGCTTTGTGGAAGGATGATTTTGCATATCCATTTCAGTACAATTTTTTTTAACTCCTTTTGTCTTCTGTTTTCATAAAAACCTAATAACTTGTTCTATCGAAAATCTTCTATCGATAGAACAAGTTATTAGGTCTTCTTTTAGTCTCAATCTATGTAACAACCACGAAGTTGTTGCTTGCTTGTAGTATATATAATTTTAATACTTTGAAGCAAAGAACTTGAGTGACTTATATTTAATTCATCAAAACAACAAAAAATAAATAAAACAACAGTCTTAGTAAAAAAATAAAGATATTACATATTACTATAAAGATATTACATATAAAAAGATATTACAGATACAATGTGATTTCTATATTTCTAAAGATCTCCGGCTCAGATTTATCGTATAGCTGAGATCGACAACCGGATTAATTAACCTATAACTTAAATTTGACATATTTGATGTGGGTACAGCGGCGAGATCTGTTTATGATTGTTCGAAAATGTAGAAAAAGTGTTTTTCTTAATTTACACGACCGAAAATCGAACCCGACCCGGGCTCGAGATGGCCACACCTTGAAAACCGGTGTTTACGCCACACGTCCACAGAGGTCGTCGAAGTAATAAATAGGTAAAATAAAGTTTGTATTTTAAGTAGTAGCAAAAATAATAATATATTATCAATAGCACAGAAAAATCTGGCATATGATAAATTTCAAGTATGTCATTATTTAAAGCCACACACTAGACTCATTAATATGTTAGAAAACATTGAATCAAAATTAAAACAATTTACATTTAAGGACTATTGTATTATATTAATAGGCGAAGATGATTTTAATTCTACACAAAATTATTTTAATTTAATTGTTCACATCAGAAATACATTGAAAGAAATTAAACATACTAATATTATAATTTGCCTGCCTACATTTAAATGTAAACATAATACGTCAATGTTTAATTGGAGAATAGAGAATTTTAACAATTTATTATACTTGGATAATCGAATACATCATATATTCCTTGACTCAAACTCGAATTTAACTTATGACTATCGAATGTTTGACTACCATACAGGACGTATTATGACATTGGCATAAATACTGTGTTCCAAGACTTAAGAGAGTTAATTAGGTATATAGAAAATAGTGTCAATATGTCAAATGAGGAGTTAATACAAAATGACAATCGTAACACAATATTGAACTTGGAACCAACAATAAATCAGTTTTTTCATTAATAATTATTTGCATATCCTGCATCAAAATATTGCAGGTCTATTAAATAAATCAGATGCATTGACAATTTCTTTTAAATGAACTAGAAGAAAACTCATAACTATTGACGTTATATGCATCACAGAACATTTCATCATATCCGGTTTCGAGAAATTTTTAACCATCCCCAACTATAACTTAGCTGCATGCTTTTGCAGAACAACTCAAAAAAAGAGGTGGCACTGTATACTGGCGAAAGGGACACCGGTTTACGGAATTACCAGATATTAAGAAATTCTCCATTCCTGGTTTAATTGAATGTTGTGCTATTGAGTTAGTGCTTACAAAAACTTAATCGTGTGTATGTATAGAGTACCAAAAACGATAATTTTAATTTATTCTTTAATAGATTAAAAAATTTTAGAAGTAGTTACCAAAAAATCAAAATAGAAATATTATAATAACAGGAGACTTTAATATTAACATTTTAAAGCGCAACAATGTCTCAATAGAATTTGAATGTCTTCTCTCTCAAATTACAATCTCAAATTAGAGATCAACCAACCTACCCGAATTAAAAGTCAAACTTGTATTGATAACTTTGGACATAATTTTCATAATAACTGTAAAGCTGAAGTAATAGAACTTGCCCTATCAGATCACACAGCGCAACTATTTAAATGTGGTGTTAAAAATTTGCATTCTTGATAGGTGGTTCATCAAACGACGAGATTATAACAAAGAAAATATGATAAAGTTTGACGACTGCATTAAAAGACTATCCTTTTCTGAAATATACAATACGGAAGACCCTAACGAAGCCTACAATATTTTTCTAGAAAATTTTAAGCTTTTTATGATTTATGCTTTCCATTAAGATATATTACTATAAAACAAAGAAGTAATCAAAATGGATATCACGAGGGCGGAAGATTTGCAGTAAGAAGAAAAGGGAGTTGTTATGGATGTATAGATTAAAACCTACTGTAAATAATAAAATAAAATTTAAAGAATATTCCAAAAGCTTAAAAAATTATAAAACTTACACAACGAGCTCAAAATGATTATAGTATTAAAACTTGACGAATAGAAGTAAAGCTACATGGCAAATAATTAAAAATACGAAGCAAAATTTACCAGGATACCATATCATCAATAAAAATTGATGATAAAATAATAACGAATCTAGGTCGAAAGGATTTATTGTCCAGTCCTTTGCTTACCCAAGTATAGACAACTGTGTGAAGATAAAACATGCAGGTAATAATTATTTGTCAATGTGTTACGTAATTAATTAAGATTTCCTATTAATCCTTAAGGACTTAGTATCCTGTTTAGAGAAAGCGATATTTAATACATAACAGACAATAAAGGCACATCTTATATTAAATTGAGATCTTTCGTTTGTCAAAGAGATTTCTGTGATCTTCACTTCGTTACTCGTCTCTTCGTGAAGGAAATGTCTTTTGCATTGATAAATGTAACAAGTAGTTAGTATACTCAATGAAACATTCCGTGGAGTTATTTAAGACAATATGAATTGATCAAAATTGAGTTTCCGGATAAAGAGATAGTACGAGTTATATATTCCATCGTCTTTAATATTTTTATACGTTTTTATGGTCTACCATAAAAATATGAAAAATAGGATGCAAACGAGCAATCAATTCAGCTTATGATAAGCAATTATCGCCATCGATGCACACTCGGACACAAAGGGGGCAATGGATGGATTGCCGTCCTTTACTAAAAGCCCCAGTGTTTTAGAAATATAAAGTGCTTAAGAAGTGGGAAAAAAGGGATAGTGGAGGGATAGGGCCTCTGATTTCCTAACGTACAGGACGAAACATGTACAAAACGTCGTTCTTCCCGTCGGTATTGTGCAAAGCCGTGGTCCTGCCCCGGTCGAGTTGACAATTTAGCTTTTAAAAACATCTTAACGATATCGCCATTAATGGTTTAACGTTTTAGATTTTACTTTAAAATTTAAAGTTCAGAACAGTGAAAATTAACGCATTTTTTAAATACTGTAAGCATGCATGAAACATTTATTTAATGATCCATAAATAATAGGAATGATACAATTTATTCATGAAAACTAGGCAACAGTAACAGATGACTAGAGTGCTGTCATTTACATTCCCGTGCACTCAGCGAATGTCATTCGTAGACCGCATTCGACGATAAATTTACGTTTGTTGTCTATAGATATAGATGTCCTTTATGTCGTCGCAGGTGGGGCGTGCATCTGGACATTAATTTGTGCTTGATAGAGCTACATGCCTAACTGAAGTGAAAAAATATATACTTTCCGTAATGTAGGTTTATGTAATTAATTTAGGACGACTCCCAGCAAAATGGAGTGATGACCTGCACAACATTGCAGTCGATGGATGCAGGTGGCTCGGAATGGTTTGAGGAAATCTTTGGTGAAGGTCTATGTTCAGGAAAGGCAGTAAACGATTTATGTATTTACGCGTATACTTCATGCCAGTCAGTAATACAATCGTTAACCAGTTTGCCAAGCGTGGTATTATGATACATTCTTCTTTCGAGAGAGGCTTTTGGACAGAAATACTCTTACCGGACCTGGTTAGTTGATATTAAAGTATTCGATAATACTTGTTTGTTAGAAACACAAATAGATAACTATGTGATCAGAAAAATGTTATTAGATACGATGTTCATTGATGTTTGTAATAACATGACGCCATATTACACAATTTCGTATAATTGCTGTCAAGTGATGTATGGCTTTACGCGGCCACGATAATAGGATAACTACGTTAGAATTATGGATGTAATTTATGTGTAAAGTTTTAGTACAGGATTTATTTGCGGTTACGTAGTTATATTTTTATTCACAGAAACAAAAATCACACCAAACAAAACTCGGTAAATACAATACCGATCAAAATTATAATTAATACTAAAAATCCAAACAAAAAATGCATCTTATAATAATACAGAGATTTAACTTTATTAACTTTTTACTTTATGTTGTTTGTTTGAATACGCGTTTTCAAATATTTTCAGAAAAAGTGACAGCAGCTTTATGACTATTTCTTTGTAAAACTTTGTAAGTCTTCTTTTGTAAAGTGTTTTTGAATGTATCTTATTTTGTAGTAGTGTTGACATTGTTATTTTAGGGCAAGTTATCATTAAAGTTAATTTTATTATTAAAGTTAGTTAATTAATTAACTGTTGGCTGAGGCTGTTTAATAAAAAAAATATGATTTCTTGCCGTGTTTTTGCGGCTTCGAATTTACTACTCCTTCTCTTCCCCCGGGTGTCGTAAGAGACGACGAGAAAAACCTGAGAAATATCTTTGGCTAGCGAAAGATGGCGGTAAAACTGTCTCAAAAATTGCCAAATCAAAATGAAACAGACCGGTGACGGGCTGCAGCGTCTAAGGTGCGAGGTGTCTGATACTGTGATCGATAATCCGCTTGCCGAGCGTGGCGATTATGGAGTGGAGTTTTAGAGGCCGTTATGTATACGTGTATAAAGACCTACGAGTACAATATATTAATCGTTTATTCATACGCTGTAACCACACCGCAAATAAATTTATTACAGAAATTGAAAAAAATTAAGCGCCTTATTTATTATAAATTACACACTCCGTTGAATAAATAACGTATTATTTTAATTTTTTTCATAAATATTTATTTAGACAAAAAATTATGTTCACGACCGATCCACGGACCGACTGTCTCTACGGCAAATAGAACAAATAGAACAAATATATATTCTCCTTTCAAAGACTCATATTTACGCCATTTAACCGATTCAGCTGCCTCTGATGCCGCCCCGGCCTTTATCGAATTACCCTTGATATGAGAGGCCGCTAATGTATCGACGCAAGTTGCGTCCCACACAAGAGCTTTGCCTCTCTCCCAAGGGACTAAAGTCAAGCCTTCAGGTCTCTTACCATCCTCCCTAAATATTCAACAAGGCTCTAAAACCGAAGGAATATTTATGAAACAAGAGCCCTTCGGATGATTTCATTCAAGGAACCGTGACGAGATAGTCTGCCGGCACTTTTTGGCATGAAAGTCCGTGGTTTTTAATTATTTATATCCGCATGCATTGTCCCAATATTGGGCTAGATAGAGGTATAGATATTTATGTCCCCCACCTTTTATCGAAGTCTATCTTTTATTTGCATCGACGT
>JAGSMR010000317.1:12500-27500 GCA_029286605.1 Sericinus montela | reverse complement strand
CTTTTATGCTTCTTCTGGCATACCCAGGTTTCGCGGCCATATAACAAAGTAAAGAAAAAGAGAATACAGATTTAAAATTTCAACTGATGCGTGTAAGGCACGGTGGATCGGAGGTAAGAGCGTTGCCACGGTTCGACAGAGGTCGCGGGTTCGAATCCCGCCCGTGTCAGTTGAAATTTTAAAGACATTTTTCTCTTCAACTTTTCATTCATAAATTTTGAAATAAAAAACCATTAGTACGAGGCTTGGGATCGAACTCGGGTTGTATGACTCGTTCCGATCATCTCAACTGTCGGCAATTGTGATGGTATGGTATATGTGATATAAGGCATGACACGATAGCCTAGTTGTTGGGTGGTCGGAATTTCGAGTCGAGAGACCCGAGTTCGATCCCCAGGTGGCAGTACCAATGAGTTTTTCAAAAAACTAATGTACTAATTTCATCGTTGGCTTGGACATAAAGACGGCGACGGGCTCACCACCTGTCACGTTGTCCCGAAAATATCTTCGGTGGAAGGTGGGTCAAAGGGACTCAATTGTCTAGACTTGACCTCTGTCTACCCCTGTATTGGGAATTGCGTGTAGATATTTTTTTATTTTTATTTTAAGGCATGACTTAAGATATTCGTGACAGATAGTCCTCCCCCGACTCGAGCGGATTCGATCTCACTGCGGCACTCCGTGCGCGTCGCACTCGAGCTGCGGCCGGAGAGTTGCTGCGTCTGTGGAGTGCAGAGAATGAGGGAATGAAATAATGTTATAACATTGCTTTAAATATATATTATAAGAAGTCACGATAGCCGAGTTGTTGGGTGGTCGGAATTTCGAGTCGAGAGACCCGAGTTCGATGCCCAGGTGGCAGTACCAATGAGTTTTTCAAAAACTTATGTACGAATTTCATCGTTGGCTTTGACATAAAGACGGCGACGGGCTCACCACCTGTCACGTTGTCCCGAAAATATCTTCGGTGGAAGGTGGGTCAAAGGGACTTAATTGTCTAGACTTGACCTCTGTCTACCCCTGTATTGGGAATTGCGTGAAGATATTTTTTTTTTAATTTTAATCCTGCCATCTGTCGGTTTTCATTGATAGTGTTATGTATGTTCGTGGATCGACCGCTTTTGAAAATAAGTATGTGTTACTAGCAAAGAGTATATAATCACTACGTTATTACCTTTATTTATCTATAAATCAATATCTTCACACAATTCAAAATACAGGAGTAGACAGAGGTCTAGTCTAGACAATTAAGTTCCTTTGACCCGACCCAACTTCCACCGAAGATATTTTCGGGACAACGTGTCAGGTGGTGAGCCCATCGGCATCTTAATGTCCAAGCCAACGATATAATTCGTACATAAGTTTTGAAAACCCCATAGGTACGAGCCCGCCACCTGGGGATCGAACTCGGGTTGTATGACTCGTTCCGATCATCTCAACTGTCGGCAATTGTGATGGTATGGTATATGTGATATAAGGCATGACACGATAGCCTAGTTCTTGGGTAGTCGGAATTTCGAGTCGAGAGACCCGAGTTCGATCCCCAGGTGGCAGTACCAATGAGTTTTTCAAAAAACTAATGTACGAATTTCATCGTTGGCTTGGACATAAAGACGGCGACGGGCTCACCACCGGTCACGTTGTCCCGAAAATATCTTCGGTGGAAGGTGGGTCAAAGGGACTCAATTGTCTAGACTTGACCCCTGTATTGGGAATTGCGTGAAGATATTTTCGGGACAACGTGTCAGGTGGTGAGCCCATCGCCGTCTTTATGTCCAAGCCAACGATATAATTCGTACATAAGTTTTGAAAACCCCATAGGTACGAGCCCGCCACCTGGGGATCGAACTCGGGTTGTATGACTCGTTCCGATCATCTCAACTGTCGGCAATTGTGATGGTATGGTATATGTGATATAAGGCATGACACGATAGCCTAGTTGTTAGGTGGTCGGAATTTCGAGTCGAGAGACCCGAGTTCGATCCCCAGGTGGCAGTACCAATGAGTTTTCAAAAACTTATGTACGAATTGTGTCATTGGCTTGGACATAAAGGCGGCGACGGGCTCACCACCTGTCACGTTGTCCCGAAAATATCTTCGGTGGAAGGTGGGTCAAAGGGACTCAATTGTCTAGACTTGACCTCTGTCTACCCCTGTATTGGGAATTGCGTGAAGATTTTTTTTTATTTTTATTTTAAGGCATGACTTAAGATATTCGTGACAGATGGTCTTCCCCAACTCGAGCGGATTCGATCTCACTGCGGCACTCCGTGCGCGTCGCACTCGAGCTGCGGCCGGAGAGTTGCTGCGTCTGTGGAGTGCAGAGAATGAGGGAATGAAATAATGTTATAACATTGCTTTAAATATATATTATAAGAAGTCACGATAGCCGAGTAGTTGGGAGATTGAAATTCGAGTCAAGGCACACGAATTCGATCTACAGAAGGTACTAAAAACTTTTCAAAACTCATGTACGATTTATATCGTTAGCCAGGACATAAATACGGCGACAGGCTCACCACCGACTAAATGATCTAATCCTCTTACTACCTCTGTAAATTTATATTAAACTGCATAGGAAATCAAAATACTTACATTTGACATCCGACAGCAGAGACTTCAACCGTCTCCCAGTGACTTGCTGACCGAACAAAAGAACGCGCGCGTCGCCTGTCGAGAAACTCTAGAGCTAGAAGCACTGGACTCTGATTAGCGAGCAGCAAGCCGGAGCCCGGTGTTACCGTAATGCCTCTGTAATTAAAAAAATAATTAGTGTGTAAATCTAATTTTAGTTCTCAATTTTAACAAAATTTGAAATTTCTGAAAGTTTAGTTTTATAAAGAAAAAAAAAATGTCTATAATATATATTCGAAATACAAATACCGGACTAAGAACCAACAAGTCTGTGGAAATGTCGTAAAATAAATAACAAAAGATACTCGATCATGTGTCGTTTTATAAATGACAATATTACATTTGTCCAATCGAGCCACATATAAATGGAACAGTTTATTTACGCTGCATCTCCAGCCGTCGTCTCTAGTGGACTGCGATGTCGTTGGCTGCACTGCTCTGCAAGATACAACTCTTGCCACGTCTTCCATGGCCGGCACAAAAGTAAGCACGCTAACTGGAACGTTTCTATTGAGGTCTGGTAAAAACTTATGTACGAATTGTGTCATTGGCTTGGACATAAAGGCGGTGACGGGCTCACCACCTGTCACGTTGTCACGAAAATATCTTCGGTGGAAGGTCGGCCGAAGGGACTTAATAGTCTGGACTAGACCTCTGTCTACCCCTGTATTGGGAATTGCGTGAAGATATTTTTTTTTTTAATTTTAATCCTGCCATATGTCGGTAGCCATTGATAGTGTTATGTATGTTCGTGGATCGACCGCTTTTGAAAATAAGTATGTGTTACTAGCAAAGAGTACATAATCACTACGTTATTACCTTTATTTATCTATAAATAAATATCTTCACACAATTCCCAATACAGGAGTAGACAGAGGTCTAGTCTAGACAATTAAGTTCCTTTGACCCGATCCAACTTACACCGAAGATATTTTCGGGACAACGTGTCAGGTGGTGAGCACGTCGCCGTCTTTATGTCCAAGCCAACGATATAATTCGTACATAAGTTTTTGAAAAACCCCATAGGTACGAGCCTGCCACCTGGGGATCAAACTCGGGTATCTTGACACGAAATTCCGACCGCCCATCCACTCGGCTATCGTGACTTTTACATTATCGTGGTTTTTATTTATCTAATAATCTTAATCAATACTCAACAATGAATCGAAAAAAAATGTCTATAATATATATTCGAAATACAAATAGCCGACTAAGAACCAACAAGTCTGTGGAAATGTAAAAATAAATAACAAAAGATACTCGATCATGTGTCGTTTTATAAATGACAATATTACATTTGTCCAACCGAGCCACATATAAATGGAACAGTTTATTTACGCTGCATCTCCAGCCGTCGTCTCTAGTGGACTGCGATATCGTAGGCTGCACTACTCTGCAAGATACAACTCTTGCCACGTCTTCCATGGCCGGCACAAAAGTAAGCACACTAACTGGAACGTTTCATTTGAGGTCTGGTAAAAACTTATGTACGAATTGTGTCATTGGCTTGGACATAAAGGCGGCGACGGGCTCACCACCTGTCACATTGTCCCGAAAATATCTTCGGTGGAAGGTGAGTCGAAAGGACTTAATTGTCTGGACTAGACCTCTGTCTACCCCTGTATTGGGAATTGCGTGAAGATATTTATTTTTTATTTATAATATTAAAAATAGTAGGAATTTTAGAAGCATTACCACTTATGGTGTACTTTGCGGGGCATTCTGGCACAAGTAATTATTTGCTTAAAAGGATGTCCCAACAATGGATATATTATTGTAATATGTTTTTATGCAAATAAATTATTCTTATTCTTATTCTTACTGCTACGGTAAGCTTTTTTAAGCTGAATATTGGGTCGAAAGTACTTATCCTTTGGCTACCCCAGGTCTGGAAAGATACGTAAAAAATGTACTTACCGAAACCCTCACAATGTTCAAATTAGTACCACCTTTCCACCAAGATATGAGAGGTTTCGGTCGACACTCTACTCTGGCCAGCCACCCAAGATACCCCTTGTATCCTCACACACAGAGGCGATCCTGCGATCTGACGATAGCCATGAAAACATTCAAAGTTTCTCCTTTCCCTCTTCAGACTCCCACAAAGGAATAGGATTATAAAATTTAAAATGACAGAAATATTATTTTTTTTACTACATTGTCTGGACTGCCTTACCCCCAGTACATATAATGATTAATGATATATAAAAAATTACAAAGTAAATTGCCATGTCTAGGCAAAGGAGAATGGTTTGTGTATGGAACATCTGCCACGCTGCGCCAATGTGTGTTAGCGGACATTTTTACTTATTATTATCATTTAATCAAGCGGATTTTCAAACGATGTTCTTCACCGCCGAGTTCGTAAACTGCGCATTAAAAATGGTTATCAACAATTTTAAATGATAAAAGGGGAAGTCGTTTAATTTGTTATAAATTCTGGTGGAATAATTTTAAAATCACTTACAATTCATGTCGACGGACGGTCGTTGGGATAACGGCAGTAGATGGATCGGTGACTGCCTGTTAAAAAGGAAATCATTTAAATTTATGAGAAACTTAATAAAACAACTGACATGGACGAGACCTTTTTTTTAATTTTATTTTATTTACTTTAAGGTCTATATATACGGTCTATATTACTGTCTGTATAATCGAGTACGAATCTGTACAAATATATTGCACCGCTACCTTTACACTAAGATGGTAGGCTTACCACTTGTCACGTTCTTCCAAATTGGCTTCGATGAAAGGTGGTTCGCATAGGCTTATTTGTATAGACTAGTCTATTGTCTACCTTAGCTCCGGGAACGTGTGAAGATATATACACGATAGTTGAGAGGTGTGATCGGAACCAGAGTCGAGAGGCCCGATTTCGATCAGCAGGTAGGCTTGTACCAATGAATTTTTCAAAAAAACTTAAGTACGATTTATACCGTTAACTTGGACATAAAGACGGCGACGGGCTCACCACCTGTCGCGTTGTCCCAAAACATGAATTCGGTGGAAGGTAGGTCGAAAGGTACGTCTTAATTTTGTCTAGACCATTGTCCAACCCAGTATTGGGATTGACGAGAAGATTGGATTTTTTTACATATGATATACTTACCGGCCCGTAAACATCCACTGTAAAACAAAGGCGTCTCACGTAAAGAGGGTTTTTCCATTATCATGCTGGACAAGCGGATCGGAAATACAAGCGGATGCTGACATTTCTGGATTTATTTGTTGGTTATCCCGCCATCTCTCGGTAGCTCATTGCGATTCAATGTAAAAACTTAAAATTATCCTTGTGATTTCCGTGCCGCAGTCAGATCTGCGCAGTAACGAGACCATAGCTCCAGCCTCCGAATTAGCCAACTGCGCGTGCGACTTCCACCGTGACACTCTTGCTATTGGACGCCCTGGTTGCGAATATTTAAACATCTATAAGCATATTTTTTTAAAGAATACTAGCAATGCCGAATAACATTACTAGTATTCCTGTTCACCACTCCAATTAAGCTGCAATGCTTGTATCTGGAGTTGGTTTACGTCAATAGTCGAATGGCGGGGCCCGAACCTGCGACGTCATGTTTCGCAGTCCGCACCCTAAACCATTAGGCTATTGCCGCTCTAATATAAAAGTAATGACACATTTAAAAATTGACTGACACGAGAGGTGCCGTGGCATCGTTCTTACGTCCGAGCCACCGTGCCCCACATTTACATTTATATCCTCTCTTTCTCTTTCTTTCTCAACATAGAAACTATGAAAGCCTTTTGTTGTCTGTAATGATGTAGGTATGACGTTTGTGACGGTAGGGAAATATAATATATTATGCATAACATATATTCATACAATGATTATGATAATTTTTTTGAATGAATTTCCGTGTGGCATCGGAGTCAGAATATACAACACCATTTCTTTTTGCAGTGAGTATGGTTTGACCCTACTAAGGGAAAAAAGCGTTGGAAATGTCATTGGCTTCCGATAGATGGCGGGATAATCATGTCGTAAAATACCAGACCACCCCTTTCCTCCCGTGGTGTTCGAAAGAGGTGGCTATGGGAGAAGCCAACTTGACAACGGCTTCCGACAGCGAAACAGCGCCTAATACGTGATGTGTCTGGTACTGCGATCGCCAATCGACTCGACTCGACTCGAAACTCGACTGCAGGACGTTGGCCTATGCCGTAATGGTCTTTCATATTTTTTTGGGTTTGCCATAATCGACAAGTTAGGCGTTTCTTATACATTCATTAACGGTCTGCTTCACAGAAACCGCCGGGGATCGGTAGAAATTATCATGTCATCATCAAAACTTCTACTTTAGTCGCAGATACCACACAGAAAACGATTAAGTAGTCCGGTAACGACGAATAGTATATTGCCCACATTATTTGTTAATGAAAATATTAATTTTGATAAAAACAAAATTAAAACTTCTATTTAAAAAAAAACTAGATCATCGATACCTACAATTAATGGAATATAATAATAAAGCTAAATCTATAATACACCTAAATACCAATACTACTAAACAATACATATTTTTGTTCGTCTTCACGCAATTTCCTACTACTGAGGTCTATGATATGCACTTATCTTGGACTCAAGTACAACATTCAAGGTTGAACATTAGTATGATGAATATGAATGTCTCATATTCATCACACGAATGTTCGACCCTAGAGAGATTCGAACCCGCGATCCATTGTTTCGAAGGCCATCTAAGCTGTTGCTGTCATAAATGCCGAATGAGTGTTATCTATTTTACTGTCTATACATAAAAACTCTGTAATTAAACTTACGAATATATCGGCGTTTCGTCACCCTGCTTATACCATATAACGAGAACCACTCGGTCTGCAGAGAGAGCCGGACTCACGTCGCATGGTAACTCCACTCGACCTCCTGTTGCTCCTGTGCCTGCTACAGACGGCCCTAATAAGTGATCTACAATTGTAGTTTGAGGTATATGCATACATAATCATAACGATTTGAAAAGGTCGACTGCTGGACATAGGCCTCTACCGTATAGGAGAATTTGCGACAATCGCCCAGCTTTGCAAACAGATAGGTGATCGCAGCATCATATGCTTTGCTCTTAAGACTCTGCTGGCCAATTCATGGTCTGGTAAATTTTATTCCGGTATTTTTTGAAATGTCTCGGTCCTTTTAATTCTTTTCCCTTAGCCATCTTACGACACCATGAAAATTCTGTGTATTTGATGAAACTTCTATGTATTAAACTAGACTGGTGTTGACAGAGGCACATTAGATAACAAAAGTATTCGATTCAACCGAAGCTTATTTGGGACAATATGACAGGTGGTGAGTCTATCGCCGTCTTAGTGTTCAAGCAAACGGTACAATATATTTACATACGCGTATATTTATATAGATAAATACAAATATTTACATGTTTGCCCCTCGAAGAAATCAAAAGCAGGACAGGACTATCAACTATGCTATCGGGTCGTCACTACTAGACTTCTTAAATTTAACATGACAATATTTTAGTAAGTAGTGTGGGAGTGTGCATACGCACTACACTTAACTCGCAACTATAACTTAATCTATGAAGACCTATCTAATCTGTGACCATAATACTAGTGCGGTAGAGAAGTTTTTCGGCTCCTGTGCTAACGAGGAGATAGGCCAATCTGAGTCCTTCCAGGATGAAGCGGTATCGACACAAGTCGAATTCCTACATATTATGTAGGGATTCGCAATGCAACAAAATCAATATACTTTGACATACTTCCGTTACATACTTATTAATTCTTTTTGTTTTAAAATAAATTTGTTTTGTAATAAAATTTAAAAAATTAACTGACAGGGACGGGATTAGAATCCGCGACCTCTACCTTCTTACCTTCTAGCCACCGTGTCATACTAGTGTTACTAGTGGCCCAATCAGTGATCGAAATTCTTGTTTGTCTACCCCAGTATTGGGGATAAAAAAAACACACTGATACACATTTATAAGTTTGCCCCTCGAAGAAATCGAAGGCATGACAGGACTATCAACTATGCTATTGGGGCGTCACTACTAGACTTCTTAAACATAACATGACAATATTTTATTAAGTAGTGTCGAGTGTGCATAAACTCTACACTTAACTCGCAACTACTACTTAATCTATGAAGAGCTATCTAATCTGTGACCATAATACTAGTGCGGTAGAGAAGTTTTTCGGCTTCTGTGCTAACGAGGAGATAGGCCAATCTGAGTCCTTCCAGGAAAAAGCGGTTTCGACACAAGTCGAATTCCTACATATTTTGTAGGAATTCGCAATGCAACAAAATCACTATACTTTGACATACTTCCGTTACATACTTATTAATTCTTTTGTTTTAAAATAAATTTGTTTTCTGAGAAAACTCAGTCACTTTTAAATTAATTAACATTGAAGTGCTCATATGTCACCATAGTCTAGTAGTTGTGTGGTCGGAATTTATATCAAATACCTTCAAACGTTTGTTACAATTATGCTAATTTCTTTATAAAATATTCAGAGATATTATCATAAAATGTTTTAGTTTCCGTCGATTTTCCTTTTAACTTCGTGATCATAATCGCTTGGAAAAAGAGAACGTAAATTTAAATTTATTGTTTCAGAAATGTCGCCTGAGTAACCTGGTAAATTTACCTGTTTTCTGAGAAAACTCAGTCACTTTTAAATTAATTAACATTGAAGTGCTCATATGTCACCATAGTCTAGTAGTTGTGTGGTCGGAATTTATATCAAATACCTTCAAACGTTTGTTACAATTATGCTAATTTCTTTATAAAATATTCAGAGATATTATCATAAAATGTTTTAGTTTCCGTCGATTTTCCTTTTAACTTCGTGATCATAATCGCTTGGAAAAAGAGAACGTAAATTTAAATTTATTGTTTCAGAAATGTCGCCTGAGTAACCTGGTAAATTTACCTGTTTTCTGAGAAAACTCAGTCACTTTTAAATTAATTAACATTGAAGTGCTCATATGTCACCATAGTCTAGTAGTTGTGTGGTCGGAATTTATATCAAATACCTTCAAACGTTTGTTACAATTATGCTAATTTCTTTATAAAATATTCAGAGATATTATCATAAAATGTTTTAGTTTCCGTCGATTTTCCTTTTTAACTTCGTGATCATAATCGCTTGGAAAAAGAGAACGTAAATTTAAATTTATTGTTTCAGAAATGTCGCCTGAGTAACCTGGTAAATTTACCTGTTTTCTGAGAAAACTCAGTCACTTTTAAATTAATTAACATTGAAGTGCTCATATGTCACCATAGTCTAGTAGTTGTGTGGTCGGAATTTATATCAAATACCTTCAAACGTTTGTTACAATTATGCTAATTTCTTTATAAAATATTCAGAGATATTATCATAAAATGTTTTAGTTTCCGTCGATTTTCCTTTAACTTCGTGATCATAATCGCTTGGAAAAAGAGAACGTAAATTTAAATTTATTGTTTCAGAAATGTCGCCTGAGTAACCTGGTAAATTTACCTGTTTTCTGAGAAAACTCAGTCACTTTTAAATTAATTAACATTGAAGTGCTCATATGTCACCATAGTCTAGTAGTTGTGTGGTCGGAATTTATATCAAATACCTTCAAACGTTTGTTACAATTATGCTAATTTCTTTATAAAATATTCAGAGATATTATCATAAAATGTTTTAGTTTCCGTCGATTTTCCTTTTTAACTTCGTGATCATAATCGCTTGGAAAAAGAGAACGTAAATTTAAATTTATTGTTTCAGAAATGTCGCCTGAGTAACCTGGTAAATTTACCTGTTTTCTGAGAAAACTCAGTCACTTTTAAATTAATTAACATTGAAGTGCTCATATGTCACCATAGTCTAGTAGTTGTGTGGTCGGAATTTCCCCTAGACCCCCTTTGTTATATTAAAATGATTAAAAATAACTACTTACTTCGTCGTTGAAACATTATTGTAAATTTTTTATTTGTACCAAAACAAGCATAACCCTCGGTCTGCGCGTTGTCTGGGGCAGAATCCACTCTTGACCATTTCTACTGTTAAATAGCAGTGCAATATCTGTTGTGTTCCGGTTTGAAGCCTTCAGCCGTCAAATTGATAAAAGTGAGCCATTTTTATCATGGTCTAAAAAGAATTCCAACCTAATCCTCGAGGGTCCCATTTTTTATTTAAATTATATAAACACTCATGCTGCTTTTCTATAGAATGGAAAAACATCAAGCAACTACATGTCATACAACATGTAACCTTTTGCATCTGTAACCTTTTTAAATCGGATTTCTAACAGTCATTTATCAAGCAAATTGCGTATTTTCACCCCTTTTCTACAACCGTATTGTCGCTGATAGTTCTTTAATCTTAAATATGTTTTTACCGGTGACTTTAACGCATTATCAATCGATCGCATTAGAAATCGATGAAATAAGAGTGAAAAAAGATTTGATTTATTTTATAATCTAAGGTAAGCTTATTTACTGAGGTACGTATGTATCTATCTATCTATCAAGAGTCTATCAGTTCTTTTTCTTCTTTACAGCCTATCAAGAGACCACTTCTGAACATGGGCCTACCCTAAAGTTTGCCACAGATATTGATATTGCCATTTTAGTAGTAAACGACACCTATGCGACTTACTCTTATGCATCACTAACGGAAAAGATGTATATTAAATAAAAACAAATTAATACATTTTGATTTCGATTGCGTATGTTTGTTCGTGAGTCGAACATGCTGAATGAGCACATTTTTTGTTTCCCAGATCGAGTTCTGGGGCCGAGAGGTTTAGACAGCCCGGAAGGGCTGTCGGAAGATAAACATTTATTTGAGATTATTTGGCATATCTGTGATAGTCTTGTTTTGAAAGTACACATTTACATCAAATATTTACACTAATTCACTCGGCATTACATTTGCACATTACCTCGCCATTTACACTAACGTAATCTTGTGTCTTAAGTTACGATAGCCGAATGGTTGAGTACTCGGAAATGGGTCAAACCCGAGTTCGATCCCCAGGACGTAGGCTCGTACCAATGAGTTCTTAAAAACTTATATACGATTTTTTTTTGATTTAGCTTGGACATAAAGATAGCGATATGCTCACTGTTTAACGCTTTGTTCTGAAATATGCTTTGGTAAAATAAGGCTCGAAAGGACTAAATTGTCAATACCTGTATATTGGGAAAATGCGTTAAGATATTTTTGTGGAAAACATATATATAAATATAATATATATAATATAATATCTTCACGCAATTTCCAATACAGGGGTAGACAGAGGTCTAATCTAGACAATAAAGTTCCTTCGACCCACCTTTCACCGAAGATATTTTCGGGATAACGTGACAGGTGGTGAGCCCGTCGCCGCCTTTATGTCCAAGCCAACGATATTCGTACATAAGTTTTTTGAAAAACCCATTGGTACGAGCCTACCAACTGGGGATCGAACTTGGGTCTATTGACTCGAAATTCCGACCACCCAACCACTCGGCTATCGTGACTTTTATATAAATAAATAAATTAATATAAATATCCACACGCAATTCCCAATACAGGGGTAGACAGAGGTCTAATCTAGACAATTAAGTTCCTTCGACCCACCTTCCACCGAAGATATTTTCGGGACATTCTGACAGGTGGTGAGCCCGTCGCCGCCTTTATGTCCAAGCCAACGATGTAATTCGTACATAAGTTTTTGAACAACCCATTGGTACGAGCCTGCCACCTGGGGATCGAACTCGGGTCTCTCGACTCGAAATTCCGACCATCCAACCACTCGTGATTTTAAAAACATATACATAACCTATATTGTGGTTCATCATACTTTAATCGATAAAGAAAGTTTCTGTGACTTTTCTTCTACTTTTAATTAGTAAGAATCTAAATCACAGTGGTATCAAGATTACACTCTTCAATGTTTTGTGAACCATTTTAATCTAACTTTCTGATGAGCTACATAATTGAATCTTAATTCCAGTAAAAAAATTGCTGAGGCAAAGAATATTAATGACAACTTATGATGGTTGCCTTATCTTATACAGGTTATCTAAAAACAGAGACACATTTTATAATTTTATAATGTTAACATGTAATTTTATTTATAAATATATTTTGAGATTATTTTAAATTATGAGCTCTTTTTTACCCTTATACGTAGGTGAATGTCGTGCCAAAGCAATCTTCATCGTAACTATATTTTTTAAACATGATAAAATAGTAGCACGCATCAAATGATAACTTTCATATACACAAATATATACACAATTTTATACACCTTTCTATTTTATACGCCTTGGGTTACATTATGGTAATTTATGAAGAGACATTATGGTAATTTAAGGAGAATATAGCCTATTTTACTCGCCTTGATCATGTCGTTTTCTATTGGTGCAAGAATTTTTAAAATCCGTCTAGTGATTAGGCGTTGCAACAAACAGACTTACTTTTCACATTTATAATATTAGTATGATATTGACATTAGAATTATTCATGTTGCAATTAGCCACGTTAGCCGTGTCGTAGTTTGGCCACTATAGTCGAGTGGTTGGGGGATCGGATTATGGAGTCATGAGAACCGAGTTCCATCTCCAGGTGGCCGGCTTGTACCAATGGGTTTTTTCAAAAACTTATGTACGATTACATCGTTGGCTTGGATATAAAGCCGGAAACGGGCGGCAGTCACCTGTCACGTTGTCCCGAAAAATGTCTTCTGTGGTAGGAAGATCGAAGGGACTTAATTGCCTGGACTAGACCTCTGTTTACCCCTATTTTGGGGCCTGGGGCCAACATAAATATATCTTCACGCCGTAGCGTGAAGATATAATTATGTTGCACCGTGTTATATACTTCTATTTCTATCAAAGTGCATTATTTTATCAAATTGCACAAAAATAACATTAATAATATTAATTTTTATTTAGACTTGTAGGAATTACTCAATATCATATCGTGTAACTTGTAATGCCGTTATGAATAAAATATTACTGTGAGAAAAGTTACTTTTTGTTTGAAGTCTACGTGATAGCTCTTGCATTGCTCTGTAACACCATAAATGGTTTTAAACTCACATATTACGTTGAGTTACGATTGCCGAGTCAGGAAATAATCCCGATAGCTGAGCCTTTGAGTGGTCGGAATTACAGTCTACAGAGGTCCTGAGTTCGAGTTGGCACAAGCCTACCCCAAGGTATGGTGGGTGGGGAATGGGTGTTTTAGAAACTCTTTAGAATTATTTATATCGTTAGCTTGAACATAAAGATCACGACAGGCTCACCACCATTTATGTTGTCCCAAATAATATCTTCGGTAAAATGTGAGTCGAAAGGACTTAATTGTTTAGGCCTCTGTCTGCCCTAGTCTACCTCAGTATTGGGAATAAATAAATAAATAAATATATATTCACGCCGTAGCGTGAAGATATAATTATGTTGCACCGTGTTATATACTTCTATTTCTATCAAAGTGCATTATTTTATCAAATTGCACAAAAATAACATTAATAATATTAATTTTTATTTAGACTTGTAGGAATTACTCAATATCATATCGTGTAACTTGTAATGCCGTTATGAATAAAATATTACTGTGAGAAAAGTTACTTTTTGTTTGAAGTCTACGTGATAGCTCTTGCATTGCTCTGTAACACCATAAATGGTTTTAAACTCACATATTACATAGAGTTACGATTGCCGAGTCAGGAAATAATCCCGATAGCTGAGCCTTTGAGTGGTCGGAATTACAGTCTACAGAGGTCCTGAGTTCGAGTTGGCACAAGCCTACCTTGGGGTAGGCTTGTGCCAATGGGTGTTTTAGAAACTTTTTAGAATTATTTATATCGTTAGCTTGAACATAAAGATCACGACAGGCTCACCACCATTTATGTTGTCCCAAATAATATCTTCGGTAAAATGTGAGTCGAAAGGACTTAATTGTTTAGGCCTCTGTCTGCCCTAGTCTACCTCAGTATTGGGAATAAATAAATAAATATATACGTAGATGGGAACCACATCACATACATTGCTCTGATCTCAAAATAAGTTAAGTATTTGTGATTTCTTGTATTTACGCGAATACTACACATTTTAAATTAAACGATTTTCGGATTTTATCGCGTTTTTAATTAGTTACAAACAATTTTTATTTCGCGATATTTCGAAAAAAATAATTTGTAAAGACAAACTAAAAACGCGACAAAATCCGAAAATCGTTTTATTTAAGCATTTGTGTATGGAATCATAAACAGCATCTATCCAGCATCCAATTCTCGGGTACATTCCACAACCGATAAATTTAAAAAAAGTGTTTTACCATATTGACCCGATCGGGAATGGAACCTTGGATCTCAGAGCTGGCGACATCTTGAAAGCCGGGGAATGG
>JAGSMR010000317.1:0-10000 GCA_029286605.1 Sericinus montela | reverse complement strand
ACAATAGATTACAGATACTATGACATAGTAATGTTTGTGTTTAAATCATTTACCTTACCGTACCTTATTAATCTTACAGTATGGGAAATTTCAAATACATTCATTTGGAGCGTGGAGCTCATACATGTACACACTGATGTAATTGGCTATGGCGGTATGGATATAATTGGCTATGGCGGCCTAAGAATATTATGCCTCTTTTTTTCCCGCGGGTGTCCTAAGAGACAAGTAAGGGACGACGGAGACAACTAAACGCCTCGGCAATATCAATGGCTACAGACAGATGACGGAATTATCACCACGAAAAATTTCAAACCAAATTATGCAGGTCGGTTATTGGCAGCAGCGTCTAAGATGCGCGGTATCTCGTACTGGGATCGGCAATCCGCTTGCCAAGAATGGCGATTATGGCTAATCCTTTCGGGAGAGACCTATGTACAGTAGTGGACGTTAGCACGTCGTTATGTACGACTGTATTTTTTTTAATATATAACAAAGTAATTAGTGAGTTGTTTATTTTTTTAATTGTGACTTTTTAAATGAATGTCATAACGGATTTTGTAAATAAACCGTTCTGATTTATTCTTAAATAATTAATTATAACCATTATTTTACCATTGGAAAGGCATAACCTAGTAGTACTTTCCTCGATCATGATCAGATTAAGATTAGAATCGGAGCACATATGTCAAAGTATTGATGTAAGAAATCGAAACAGCAGATAGTTACAGCAGAAAATGTGCTGCAGGAAAAGAACAGATACCCACTAGATCAGGTATTTGTGATGTCTTCTGTACCAGTGTGCTGTCGATACTCATGTACATGCTTTTGAGTCGAAAGACCTTCGATAGCGCGATTTAGGATGCAATTACACCCCTAATGTTTACTAAATTATCCACCACTATCGACCTTTTAATGTGGAGATATATATATCGCCACGTGACCTCTGCGAATCGAAAAGGCGCATCTTTTCGACAACGCAACTTTTATATACGCAATTATAAATTACGTACATAAGACGAAGATTTTTTTTCTTTCTCACATTTCCTAATACTATTTAATTTACCACGTAGAATGAGTTGTGCTTGCTTGCTTATGTTTTATTGCTTATGTTACGAGTTTTACGGCTCGTTGAAAGTATTTGGTCAGCATATCGCAACTTCGTAGTATTCGGCAAATGCGTAAAGATGTTATAAAAGTTAAATTATATGTAAAATAAATAAATAAATATAAATATCTTCACACTATTCCCAATACAGGGGTAGATTGCGATTAACTTTTTAGTCACCGGTCAGCGGCGACATGATGTAAATTGCGAGTACTGCGAACTGGACTGGACTGAGACTGCGGAGTAAGGTAAAACGAGATTATGATAAATTCACTTAAAGGGGAGGCCGAATTCTGCTGTTGACTTTTATAGGCCGTTAAGTAAGAAAGCAACGTTTATAATTCTCATAAGGACGTTTTGCTCAAATATGTCGTAATTCTTATATATAGATATTATACCGCAATGTTTCTGATTAGCCAGAAACTAGAGGGAAGTGCCACCGTGCTTGCATACTATTTTCGCTTCTACCAGATTCATAATTTTATTCATACACTTACGTCGTATATGAATAAAATTATGAATCTGTACCTCAGTACGTTTTCATCTTGTGTAATTACTTAATCATTAAAATTTATACTTAATGCATAAAACTTTATGGTTTTACGTTCAAAAGTTACGTTAAGGAGTTTCTTTCTTTCTTTCTTTCTTTCAACATTAAACGAAATGTTCAATTGATTTTTGTTTATCGATAATTTTTATGTAAAAAATTTGCTAAATAACATCTATTTCACACTGGAGGCCCACTTAGTTAATATTAACAGTAAGCAAACTTAGCTCTTACTTAAATGATTTGGCAGACATTCAGAACTGTTCTGAGTAACAGTGATGCAATTTTCTCAGGCTGTTGTTGCTCTTATATTGTTTATTTAATGGCCATGATTTATTGTCAGATTAAACTGTGAAATATTTTATCAAGCAATTTCTTTGTTTCGCTGAATCGAAGACGTTTTGTTACAGATAAAGAAATGCGTTGAAATATAAAAAGAAAATATACGCCAGACTTCTGTGGACAAAAAAGGTGTTCTAGGTAAATCATGTAAAGCCATTAATTTATTAGAAAAGAAAGCAGAAAATTAAAAGTCAATAATATTTTTTTTCTTAAAGCACACTAGATTTTTTTATTTTCAATAGTAATATTCTGAATGTCATCTGTACAACTTTTTATGGAGGTCCTTAAAGTTTGAACAATTTAATAGAATATCGTACTGAATAGAGTATCGTATCATATCATCATAACGACCTATAAAGTCTACCACAGATTTCCCCGATTCGCAACTCTTTGCCATAGTCTCTACGCTTAGGAAGCGGCTTGACGATCGCAGTACCCACTCCTAACACCTTAGATACTGCGGCTCGTTACCAATCTGCTGAATTTTGGTCTGCTATTTTCCAAGTAGGTCTGATATTTGTATTTCAAGACTAGTCCTTGAGTCACCTCTCACCCTCGGGAAGAAAGAATATTCTTACGCCGTAACCACATGAAATAATTTCTTAATTTCTTTCTTTCTAATGTAATTGACATTATAGTCACGATAGCCGAGTTGTAGGGTGGTCGAAATTTCAAGTCGAGAGACCCGAGTTCGATCCCCAGGTGGCAGTACCAATGAGTTTTTCAAAAACTTATGTAGGAATTTCATCGGCTTGGACATAAAGACGGCGACGGACTCACCACCTGTCACGATGTCCCGAAAATATCTTCCGTGGAAGTCGCCGTGGGGTCAAAGGGACTTAATTGTCTAGACTTGACCTCTGTCTACCCCTGTATTGGGAATTGCGTGAAGATATTTTTTTTTTCTAATTTTAATCCTGCCATCTGTCGGTTTTCATTGATAGTGTTATGTATGTTCGTGGATCGACCGCTTTTGAAAATAAGTATGTGTTACTAGCAAAGAGTATATAATCACTACGTTATTACCTTTATTTATCTATAAATAAATATCTTCACACAATTCAAAATACAGGAGTAGACAGAGGTCTAGTCTAGACAATTAAGTTCCTTTGACCCGACCCAACTTCCACCGAAGATATTTTCGGGACAACGTGTCAGGTGGTGAGCCCGTCACCGTCTTTATGTCCAAGCCAACGATATAATTCGTACATAAGTTTTTAAATAACCCCATAGGTACGAGCCCGCCTCCTGGGGATCGAACTCGGGTATCTTGACACGAAATTCCGACCGCACATCCACTCGGCTATCGTGACTTTTACATTATCGTGGTTTTTATTTATCTAATAATCTTAATCAATACTCAACAATGAATCGAAAAAAAATGTCTATAATATATATTCGAAATACAAATACCGGACTAAGAACCAACAAGTCTGTGGAAATGTCGTAAAAATAAATAACAAAAGATACTCGATCATGTGTCGTTTTATGAATGACAATATTACATTTGTCCAACCGAGCCATATCACCATTAGTTTGATCAAGCAAAAGCAATCCCGTATATTTTCGGTCATAGATATAACAATATAAATGGAACAGTTTATTTACGCTGTATCTCCAGCCGTCCTCTCTAGTAGACTGCGATATCGTTGGCTGCACTGCTCTGCAAGATACAACTCTTGCCACGTCTTCCATGGCCGGCACAAAAGTAAGAACGCTAACTGGAACATTTCTATTGAGGTCTGGTAAAAACTTATGTACGAATTGTGTCATTGGCTTGGACATAAAGGCGGCGACGGGCTCACCACCTGTCACATTGTCCCGAAAATATCTTCGGTGGAAGGTGAGTCGAAAGGACTTAATTGTCTGGACTAGTCCTCTGTCTACCCCTGTATTGGGAACTGCGTGAAGATTTTTTTTTATTTATAATATTAAAAATAGTAGGAATTTTAGAAGCATTACCACTTATGGTGTACTTTGCGGGGCATTCTGGCACAAGTAATTATTTGCTTAAAAGTATGTCCCAACAATGGATATATTATTGTAATATGTTTTTATGCAAATAAATTATTCTTATTCTTATTCTTACTGCTACGGTAAGCTTTTTTAAGCTGAATATTGGGTCGAAAGTACTTATCCTTTGGCTACCTCAGGTCTGGAAAGATACGTAAAAAAATGTACTTACCGAAACCCTCACAATGTTCAAATTAGTACCACCTTTCCACCAAGATATGAGAGGTTTCGGTCGACACTCTACTCTGGCCAGCCACCCAAGATACCCCTTGTATCCTCACCGACAGAGGCGATCCTGCGATCTGACGATAGCCATGAAAACATTCAAAGTTTCTCCTTTCCCTCTTCAGACTCCCACAAAGGAATATGATAATAAAATTTAAAATGACAGAAATATTATTTTTTTTACTACATTGTCTGGACTGCCTTACCCCCAGTACATATAATGATTGATGTGTAGTATATTTTTATTATTATTATTCATTGAACAATTAAATTTGTAAGAGTCACGTCAAAAACGATATGAAAGTGTGTAAAGCAACTTCGCGTTTTGTAGTTTACGATAATACCTATTAATACCCATATCGTGGGTTCAGAATTGGATTAGACAATATCTCCATTAATTTAAGATTCTACATGATTTTTAACAATATAATTGAATACTCTTTATAGCCTATGTAATTTATATTCATAGTATAAACATAAACGACGATTTTTCTGTCGCCAGCTCCGAGGTTCCGGATTCGATTCTGGAACGACTCGATGCAGAAAACCACTTTATCTTCATTGTCTCAGGTCGGGGTATTTGTGGTACGTAGAAGGCGATTGTCAGATTGTCCTAAATATTCTTCTGTGAATGTTTTCGAAAGGACTTGTCTTGCTCATTATTAGAAACTGCAAGAAGAAAAGGAAGAATGATTGAGAAATACTTTATCAACCCACTTACCTCCGTGCCACCGTGTCCTACACTCAGTTGAAATTTTAAATCTCGGTCTTTTTTTTTTCCTTGGCCTGACCTGTCACGTTGCCAGAAATAATGGGTCGAAATTATAGAATTATTTAGACTTCTGATAACTCCAGTATTGGTATATATGTGACTATGCGTACGTACACACACTGCAGAAGAAGTAAATGTTCTAGAGTGGCAATTTACAGTAGTAGCTTCACGAATTATACTCCCAAACGAAAGTACTATTAACTTTTAAACCAATACCTATTTTAATGAACAATAAAAACGTATCTGTTTTACAAAAAGTTACGCTCATAACAGCTTCACGTGGCAAATAAAATAGAAATTGCGCTCAACCGTTTTTATTGGCTGGATAACAATACACTACGCTGTGATTTGGGTGCTTGTTTGCACTCAATGTTGCACTCGATTGCTGGACGGTCTCCAAAGACAAAAAAAATTGGATTAGAATAAAACGTAAAATTTTGTACGTTGGTACTAAACGAGTATTTTTTTGAACCAGAACTTTTTTTAGTTTTTCATCATCATACGAGTATATGTAAACGCAATGTTTTTTTTTTGGTGAGTGTAGATGTGTGACAGTAGATGGCGCCGATGCTAAAAATAGGCATAAATAAAGAAAGAGAATACAGATTTAAAATTTCAAGTGATGCGTGTAAGACACGGTGGTTCAGAAGTAAGAGCATTGCCGCGGTTCTCAGAGGTCGCGGGTTTGAATGCTGCCCGTGTCAGTTGAAATTTTAAAAACATATTTTCTCTTTAATTTAAAAGCGCCAAAATAAGTTTTCACTTCTGTCGGCACTCTCGGAGTGCAACCCGTAATGTTTTTTTTATTCTGAATTGTACCTATCTAAACCTATTCGTACTTTCCTCGACCATAATCAGGTCTTAGTCAAAGTATTGATGTAAGTAAATAAAACAGGATATAGCTATAACAGATGATATAAAAATATTTTCACGCCATTCCCAATACAGGGGTGGTCTCGAAAATTAAGTCTTTTCGCCCCTCTTTTCACCGAAGATTTTGGGATATTGTGACAGTTGGTTAGCCCGTTGCCGTCTTTATGTTCAAGCCAACAGTACAATAATGTCTTCCACCATTCGGCTATCGTGATTGACAGATGATATGCTACAGGAAAAGAGTACATACCCGCTACATAGGACATTTGTGATGGCTCCTCTAACATTGTGTGCTGTATCTGTACCCGTATACACGCTTTTGAGTCATAAGAACTTCGATAACGCAATTTAGGGTGTTGTTGTGTTTACTAAATTTTTATAAATAAATAAATATCTTCACGCAATTCCCAATACAGGGGTAGACAGAGGTCAAGTCTAGACAATTAAGTCCCTTTGACCCACCTTCCACCGAAGATATTTTCGGGACAACGTGACAGGTGGTGAGCCCGTCGCCGCCTTTATGTCCAAGCCAACGATGAAATCCGTACATAAGTTTTTTTTGAAAAACTCATTGGTACTGCCACCTGGGGATCGAACTCGGGTCTCTCGACTCGAAATTCCGACCACCCAACAACTCGGCTATCGTGACTTTTATAATTTTATAATGTTTACATTATAAAATTATAAAAGGTGTCTCTGTTTTCAAATAACCTGTATAAGATAAGGCAACCCACATAAGTTGTCATTAATATTCTTTACCTCAGCAATTTTTTACCGGAATTAAGATTCAATTATGTAGCTCATCAGAAAGTTGGGTTAAAATGGTTCACAAAATGTACATTGAAGAGTGTAATCTTGATACCACTGTGATTTTGATTCTTAGTAATTAAAAGCATTTTCCCAATACATAGGTATTGACAATTTAGTCCTTTCGAGCCTTATTTTACCAAAGCTTATTTCAGAACAAAGCTTTAGGTGGTGAGCATATCGCCGTCTTTTTGTCCAAGTCAACTACATTCTATTAATCGTATATAAATTTAAAAAAAAACTCATTGTTACGAGCCTACGTCCTGGGGATCGAACTCGGGTTTGATTCCATTTACGAGCACTCAACCATTCGGCTATCGTAACTTAAGACACAGGAATAAGTTAGTGTAAATGGCGAGGTAATGTGTAAAAGTAATGCCGAGTGAATTAGTGTAAATATTTAATGTAGACTAAAATAAATAGAAACTAGACTAAAATAAATATCTTCACGCAATTCCCAATACAGGGGTAGACAGAGGTCTAGTCTAGACAATTAAGTCCCTTTGACCCACCTTCCACCCAAGATATTTTCGGGACAACGTGATAGGTGGTGAGCCCGTAGCCGTCTGTATATCCAAGCCAACGACGTAATTCGTACATAAGTTTTTGAAAAACTCATTAGTACTGCCACCTGGGGATCGAACTCGGGTTTGATTCCATTTACGAGCACTCAACCATTCGGCTATCGTAACTTAAGACACAGGAATAAGTTAGTGTAAATATTTAATGTAGACTAAAATAAATAGAAACTAGACTAAAATAAATAGAAACTAGACTAAAATAAATAGAAACTAGACTAAAATAAATATCTTCACGCAATTCCCAATACAGGGGTAGACAGAGGTCTAGTCTAGACAATTAAGTCCCTTTGACCCACCTTCCACCCAAGATATTTTCGGGACAACGTGACAGGTGGTGAGCCCGTCGCCGCCTTTATGTCCAAGCCAACGATGAAATCCGTACATAAGTTTTTGAAAACTCATTGGTACTGCCACCTGGGGATCGAACTCGGGTTTGATTCCATTTACGAGCACTCAACCATTCGGCTATCGTGACTTTTATAATTTTATAATGTTTACATTATAAAATTATAAAAGGTGTCTCTGTTTTCAAATAACCTGTATAAGATAAGGCAACCCACATAAGTTGTCATTAATATTCTTTACCTCAGCAATTTTTTACCGGAATTAAGATTCAATTATGTAGCTCATCAGAAAGTTGGGTTAAAATGGTTCACAAAATGTACATTGAAGAGTGTAATCTTGATACCACTGTGATTTTGATTCTTAGTAATTAAAAGCATTTTCCCAATACATAGGTATTGACAATTTAGTCCTTTCGAGCCTTATTTTACCAAAGCTTATTTCAGAACAAAGCTTTAGGTGGTGAGCATATCGCCGTCTTTTTGTCCAAGTCAACTACATTCTATTAATCGTATATAAATTAAAAAACTCATTGTTACGAGCCTACGTCCTGGGGATCGAACCCGCAACCCTTAGCTTCGAAGTCACTACAAAGTAGGATATCGGTTCGAATGAGTATTCTTCATAGATTAATTTCAAGCTATGAGACATTTCGTACTCAATACATGGAACGCATCCAGTTATTTGATATGTGATTTGTCATCCTCAAAAAGGTCCTAAATTTTCATTTGGTCATCATTTTTTTCCATATCGGTTGGGCAAAGAAGATGATTGCAGAAAATTTTATTTACGTGGAAACATAAATTACTACTAAAAAGCAAATTATTAAGCTCTTTACACATAGAAAATAAAATAAGTCACGCCGAGTAGCAGATACATAGCCGACAGCCGAGTGGTTGGGTGATCGGAATTCAAGTCTAGAGACCCGATTTCGATCCCCAGGTAACAAAGAATATTTTTAAACTTATACATTTTTATCGTTGGCTTAGTCATAAAGTCGGCGAAGGGCTCACTACTTGTGACGTTGCTCCAATAAAGCTGCGGTAACTATGGATCGAAAGGACAAAACTGTCTAGACCTCTGACTACCACTATATTGAGAAATAAGTATCGATTTATTCTAATGGTGTCTGTCATTCTAATTAAGGTTTTATAAAATATTGTTATAAATATTGATTCATCGAATCATGAAAAAGCACATGTACACCCCCACCACCTGTCACGTTGTCCCGAAAATATCTTTGGTGGAAGGTAGGTCAAAGGGACTTAATTGTCTAGACTAGATCTCTGTCTACCCCTATGTTGGGAATTGCGTGAAGACATTTATTTATTTTATTTTAATTATTATGTTATTATAATACTAACATTATACCTATAAGTCACGATAGCCGAGTTGTTGGGTGGTCGGAATTTCGAGTCGAGAGACCCGAGTTCGATCCCCAGGTGCTCGATGTCCAAGCTAACGATAAAATTCGTACATAAGTTTTTGAAAAACACATTGGTACGACCTTGCCACCAGGGGATAGAACTCGGTCTCTGGGCTTTAAATTTTAACCACTCAACCACTGGCTATAGTGACTTTTTATTATTTTTATGTATGTATTGTTTATTGTATTGTTGGTCCTTGGAAATTATCTTCGGTGAAAGGTGGGTCATGTTTATTAGTCTAGACTGACCTCTGTTCACTCCCAGTATTGGAAATTGCGTGCAGATATTTATTTATTGTTTATTTAAATTATAAATACATATGCATCACATAGATCTGTCTCAAAGGTCGTCATTATTATAATTTTTTTAATAGCAAAAACCAATGGAAGGAGATTTTTTCACTCAATGAAAAAGAAACATATCGACATATGACATATGTATAAATAGGTCATACGTTATCAATGTTGATTTCATTCTACCGTAACAAAGCAGAACTTTAAACGATAGAAACGTGATCGCCGGGAGTCAGGTTTCAATTGCAATTTATCTAACAATCATAGACCTTATGTCTTTTTATGTCGTCTTAAGCATCTTTCCACTATATCTGCAGAAATTGATATCGACATATTACTTCAACATCTTCTAATAATTTCTTCCCACTCGCTTTATATTTTACATTGTTTAACTATTTTCATAACGTCGGCATAAAATAATTTTCTCTTTTCCCGGCGATGTCCCGTGGAATTGGGATTTATCATCAGATCATGACGCGATGACAATGGGATCAAACTGGAACCCTTTCAAACAAAAATATAATTTGCGATATCGGTTTACATGTAACGAAATTATGAGGTTGTTTGTTACCACAGTTTATTTTAAAAGATAGGTGGTAGGCACGTATTAGTAAATTTTTATTAAAATTTATTTTATTATAGTTACGATAGCCGAGAGATTGGGTGGTCG